>NMRB01001034.1:206510-219520 GCA_002633025.1 Notospermus geniculatus | reverse complement strand
TCCCAACCTAAAACAGCCTCAAAGTTATAATCCGTAACACTTTTCAACGGTCTACCCGACTTGGACACTCCAAAATACACTTGTCCGGCCCTCCATAAACAAAATCCGCCTTCACACCGCGTAACGCCGGCATATTGGGTAAATTTATCACATTTCGCCTGAGCCCGTCTCTGAGGTGGAATGAGAGTGAGTGACCCGTGGTATTGATCAGTAGCGCTTCGCGCGTTTGCCGCTACGCGGCGTTCAGGGTCCTTGCGTCAAGTTCAGACATCCTCCCACAGGAGGGGTTTTCACTTTGCTCCTCTTCATCATAAGGAGTGAGGAAACCCTGCTGTGGGAGGATGAGTTCTGAGCCCATTTGAGCTTTGTGAAACAATCTAACTGATGAAGTCTGTCTGAACTGGAAAAAAGCATTTCTTTTCTGAATTGGTGATTTTCGAATCACCTGGTTAGACTGCAGCTGATGGGAGATTGTTTAGAACTGTCATGTGATAGTTATTTACATCAGGTTTGATTTGTCAAATAAAAGTACATTGTATTTTGTCCACAAATAGATGGTCGTTTTCATTGATCTTCTGTCCCAGAGGGATCAAGACACAGTGGAACTTGAGGCTGACAGTCCTGTGTGGCCTATTACTAATAGTCACCATCATATTTGATAGAGGCCTAGGGCTGCAAAATTACTCATTGGCATAGATCCCTTTTGCCCAACATTCTGACATTCATGCCTGATTATTGAAGAGTTACCAATCACATTGGATGCAGTTTTCAATCCGGCCACACTTGCGACATCTTGAGGGAGCTCTACACATCAAAACTTGGTAGCTGATTCAATAGACATTGTAAGAAACTGGCATGATCGTGACAGTAAGAAGAGCTGTCAATGAGTTGACCAATAGGAGTCACTATACGGCTGACTGATCCTGTTCTCAACTGGGAGCTGACGATACTTGATAGTGTTGCCGTCTATCGTTTCGATGATGGATCATTTACCAACTTATCTTAGAAATCTTGATGTTACAAACAACTTGGTTCCTTGTTGCAGTTGAAGATGGCACTTCATGTCTCTCCTTGTGACAAAACAGGTGATCGCAGCAATTCCACAGTTATAATATCTGATAGTGTTGCCATCTTTCGTTATGATGATGAATCATGTCTAGAGGCAAGGTGCAGAATCAAATCTGTCCTAGAAATAATAATGCTGCAGACAAATTAGTTCATCATTGTAGTCGAAGATGGCACCTCCTGTCTCTCCATGGGGTGATAAGCTGGTGTACCTTCGTAATTATTCTAAATCCATTTTGACTCGGAGGGCGTTAATGACAATGCATGTGAAGGTAATGGTATAGGGCTTAAATTGATATTCAAACACCTTCAGCAGTGCATGGTGTCGAGTTTCAGCAGCCCGAATCTGTCCTGCTGTCATCCATATAAGATTACTTACAAGTTATTGGCATTTAAATCAATGGCGGTTCATTTTGCATACTTCTTGGCTTAGATGCCGTCCTCAGGGGTTGTATGACCCCTCTGGCCACACCTGGGGTCTCGGTCCATACTTTATTCATAGGGCGATAGCGTTTCCTGGGAGATTGGATCATAATTTGTCTCATGTTTCTGTAGACTTGCACCTGGAGGGTAGACAGCATCGATATTTATGAAAAATTCATTAAACCTTGGAGTTTCTGAAACTTTATGGAAGGAAGTTGATCTCGGTTAGTTATAAAACCCGGAATGATATGATCGAAATGGCCGAAATGATCGAAACGGCCGAAATCATCGAAATGGATGAAACGACTTTACTTAAAAAATCGTAGGCCACCTAAATGTAGGCCTAAACTGAGTGCTTGAAGTCTGCAGTAGATGTACCGTAACGCAGGTTTGGCATGGGCGTACATCATGACATGCGGCCATGCAACTAGCCTTGATACCATGATGCATCATAAAATCAGGACACGGCAAGAGAACCGTTAGGAAAATTGTTAATGGCATTGGGCCGTTTCATTTTTACTCAGCCAGTCACCTTTAATTTTGGCAGGAGTTTTTTAAAGGTACATCATGACTATTTTTATACGGGGGTATACTGGTGGCTCATATTCAAACAGGAAAAACCCTCAATTGGCAGGGTTAGAAATTTATGAACACATGAGGATGGGCGTGGTTGTTTCCACCACAGTGAGGGATCGACCTGTCTGCAGCTGAACACCTGAGGAAGGGGGCGGCTGTTTCCACCACGTAACTTGCGGGAATTTCAGTGCACGTTTTCTTTGGGGTTGCATTTCGGCCATTTCGATTATTTCGGCCATTTCATTCCGGGTTTTATAAGTAACCACCAGTTACTTATAAAACCCGGAATGAAATGGCCGAAATGATCGAAATGGTCGAAATGGATTGAAGAACAGGGAAAAAAGCAAATTAACAATGTAAAAATTCACTTATTTTCATATTTTACATCTCAAAAAAAAACTAATTAATACAATCTACCCTGCAGCCCCAAAACTTAATGTGCACTGAAATGGGATTCCCCACATGTTACGAAAGGGAAGTTGGAATTGTATTGCATGCTCGTCAACATGGTGCTGTGGAACAACCATGATCGGAGCATTCTAGTGGAAGAAAGGTAATTTATGGCTATTGAGCCTAAAGTGAGCCTCATCGCTGAGGTATAGTCAATCATGATGTTCATTTTTAAAAAAAACTCCCGCCAAAATTAAAGGTGGCGGCACGTACGGCAAAACTGGTACCAGTGTACTGCCTGGAAAGATACTGCACCGCCATGCGTGGCGACTGGCTGAGTTAAAATGAAACGGCCAAATGCCATTAACAATTTTCCTAACGGCAATTTTTATCTTGTGTCCTGATTTTATGTATGTTCCTATCATACTATTATTGCATGGTTGCTACCGGTATACATCTACTACAGACTTAAAGCACTCAGTTTACTTGAAAAATCGTAATAGGCCACGTAAGTGTAAAGTCATTTCATCTATTTCGATCGTTTCGGCCGTTTCGATCATTTCGGCCATTTCGATCATTTCGGCCATTTCATTTCGGGTTTTATAAGTAGCCAGTTGATCTCATGTGGCCTTGTAAATAAATTCCCCTTGTGGGGAACACAGAGATGCAGTGGCAAGAGCATCCTCCCACATCAGGGGGTTTTACCTCCTCTTGTTCCACTTACACAATCTCTGTGTGAGTGTATGAAGAGGTGCGAGACCATGAAGCCCTGCTATGGGAGGATGTGGCAAGAGAGCCAGACTCATGACTGAGAGGCAGTTGGTTCAATTAGCGCGGACGGTCACTTGACCACTAGGTGTCACGAAAGGCCCGTTTCCACTACAGGGATTCCACAGTAGCCTGCGGCGAGTGAGTGGTTTTCACAGGCATTGGGATAATTAACACACTAAGTATTGTTAAATCATCGAACGATCCAGAACCCTGTGAAAACCGCACTGCTCGTCGCAAACCGTGCAAGAGTCCGCTGTAGTTGAAATGGGGCTTAATGTTGAAGTGAACCCACCGACTCGGGGACTGATGGCGCTAAGTTTCCATTACCCACATTGACAGCAATTGCGATTGAGAATGACATCATCATGAGATCCAATCCTATCTGCGGACGTATTTATGAAAATAACCTAATTTGTTGAAAATTAAACCAGACATCAAATGTGCTACTTCCTTTGTCTAAGAAATCTCAGTGGGATACATCATTTTCAAATTTTGCACTTTTATTAAGATGTTGACAGTTCAGTGTCTTTATGCTCGTCTTGGGACTATTTTGAACTCCCAATACTGCCCTTTGTCACTTTAATCTGTTAAAGTATGAGTAAATCCATCAGGAATATAATTCCATAGCCTTCTATTCTTGAAAAAGTTGATGATTTTGCACGTTTTTTTCATGTAAAGGAATGAAAATATTGAACTGAGAGTCAACACCCTCATCTCATCGCTGCCCTTGGGACGTTTTTGTGTCATAAAATGCAGGATGAGGAAAGCTGTAGCAAGTCGCCCAAATGACGTCACGCCTATTGATTTCATTGTGTTTGTCCGACTCTTCCTTTATCCTGTCTCGCATTTCGGGAATGTAATTGTTCAGTAAAGCCTAGTCCTGTTCATTTTGTTGCGTTTCTCCAACCCTGCTTTTGTCCTGTCTCACCGTCTATAGTGTGGCCTCGTTGTAACCATGTATGTCCGACCCTTGCTGATAAAAATAAAAACTCCGCGATATGCAATCTGATGGTTTCATCTTGCAGACATATGTAACCGTCCACCTGCAAAGCCAGTCATCAGTGCTCTGAGGTTGGCAAGTTGGGACCAAATTATCTGTCAATTTCCGTATTGTCTGTCTGTTGTGAAGTCTGAGTGATTCTATTTCTTATCTCCTGGTGTTGTGTCAGTACGTTTAGGCTCATTTTCCGTGCAACTTTGCACTGGTTTTGTGGCGGAGCGCCACTAATTGCACTGCAGATCTGAAGGTCTTCCATAAGCTGGACACCCGGAATGTGGAAGCGGTATATGCTATGCATTTTCGCATACAACATATCGCTTCCGCATCCCGTATACCGCAGTCCGGATGTCTGATAAACACAGCTTAAGAGAGCTGCATTTAGCTCTTTGTCAGTTGTTATAAAACAGCTTTCTAGCTGTTACTTATCGTTTGTGCGATCCTGATTAGCCAGTGTATATATGTTGAACTAAGAAGAAAACTAATTTGTTTAGTTCATGCAACTTGGGCTCACTTAATCTCAAAATGCAAGAACGTTTTGATGAAGAGATAGCAAGAAAAACCCAATCCTATCTACAGTTTTCAGAAATTTAATTTGTCACGCTAGGGTTCGTGCAGCATAAGACTCCAATTGCCATGCACCCTGGGAATTTGCTCTTGCGGATTTTCAACGCTAACTTTCTTGGTGTGAAATTGGTGGTTTTCATTTAATTCTAACACGCAGGGGTGGGATGGTGAAAGTTAGATGTAGATCTATAATAAAACAGGAATAAAAACAGGAAAACTTTCCAAGATTGGCTGGGATTGTCTGCTGATGTTTTCCTTCATTGCCACACCTTGGAATGATGATATAAGAAGACTCGGCTTTGAGCCACTTGGGTCCCACTTTACGTAATGACTGTGGATAAAGTTTGATTACTTCTCACATATCCTTCCTTTTCTGTTGCTACGAAGTGATACGAGAATACAAGCACTAGAATTGACAGCTACGTGCCCTAAAAGAAGGTACCCTGAAAGAGGCCCTCACTGGGCCAAGTTGCTATCATGAACCAATTGGTAGCCCAAAACTTGACAAGCCGCGCTGTGTGCATAAGACTGTAAGATGTTAAAAATGTAGCAAAACAAAGCAAGGACATCACGTCACAACATCAGTTATGTTTTGCAATAGAGGAATCCAACTGACAATATCAAATCATGTGACTGGCCGTCAATATAACGGAAACTTGCGTCAGTAGGGTGCTACACGTGGATTGACAGAACGCCTGACGTGACGAGACAGCACACGAAATAACGTCATTGCGTCATTGTGATGTTCCTTCAGGAAACACGTGGTCAATTGGACGGCCAACGTGGCCTTTATGACGTCACGTGGGAAACCTCTATAGGGCTAAAACTAGGTCTTGTGCTTGCTGCATCACCACACAGAATAGTTTTCACAGGTTCCTCATTGTGAAGTTACAATGCCGGTAGTTAGGTGACTCTTTCCAAGACAGCTCAGCCTTAAATCATCTGCTCCCAGGTCTGAGCGGACATCATTTTCTGTTGAAGTTTTCTAAAAGTCTTGGAAATGAATTGGGAAAATCTTTAAGAAACATTCTTCCGATGGATGGTAGGAACAACATTTCTTCAAATAATTTTCAGTCAACGCCATTGGATGTGAAGAAACTTTGACAGAAGATGCCGTCTGCTGGACTATGTGGGCAGATGAGTTAAATGCACTCCTTGTGTCATTTCTTTGAACTTCTCGTCGATTCGGCTAATTTAATCTGCAGCAGGACTTCTCTCCCTAAATGCCCACCTGGGATGCTTGGCCAATCACACTGCTGACCACCTGAATTCTAAAGGCGGTAATTACACGGTGCGAAAAATTCCCCACAAAAAAACTTGCCTTTGATCAGAAGAAGAGGTCCCTTCACCTCTGTAATAACAATTAGGGAAGCTTTTTACGATAATTAAGCTGACAGGTTAATCAGCAGTGTGGGGAAACTGGCCGCATCTTTGTGTGAATTAAGGAGAAACTGACATCCGGTTCTCGTAACTAGCTGATGGACTTCGAAAACTTCTCAACCTCTTCAGTTTCTCAAAAAGGTGCCTTGTGGGGATGTTTTTGAGAATTTCACTTCATGCTGCAAAGAAGAGTGTCTCAGTGGCATAGTGGAAATAATGGGTTTTGTCACCTCTGATATCATGAGTTCAACTCCCTGTGGACTTGTCATGATGAAGTTCCAGGTTTGATGCAGGTTTTCATGGGTGTTTTTTAGTTTGTACAGAATTTTGAGTGTATGTAACGTGTCAGGAAAACAAAATTGCAAGAAAATCCTGGCAGTGAAATAGATGTCATCACCATCACAATTGGTTGGTATTTCACCCTTCGAACTTGAGTGTGTGGGTGCTGATTTGCTAGTCCAGTATCTCTCCTCACTTTCATCCTATTTTTTATTGCAGATCGGGAAGAACTTCATCGGCAATGAAAGGGAACTGCCTCTGGTGTGCCTCGGTCAGAATCATTCTTGGAAAGTCTTCTTCAAGTTGGCCACACCTACCCTTTGGTGGAGCGTATGTGGACATGAGGGTAAGTCCAAGGTCATTTCTGCATGATCTTCAATTTTCAGCTAATGATAAATGAAATTGTCCTCTTTATTGATGGGATTGACTTTAGTTATGGTTGCTCAAGATTCAGCCTCTGGTTGTGTAGTTAAGGAGTGTTACTTCAAAATAATGACCATAATTACTGGTGGCCTAATCAGGGACTTCTGTTATTTGAAGACGATGGAATTTAAGGATTTCTAAGCATGCTACTCGAAAGGGCGGGTAGTTTCAACGACTATTTTGAAAAAGGAGATTTTAGGTTAGTTATGACAGTTCGTGGCCGTTCGTGACTGTTTCCATTTGAGAAGATTTACTGGGACAAATGACGACCTTTTTGGAAAGAAAATCTGTTACAAGCTTTCACATGTCATATGACCGTAAGATATGGCCTCATGAGTCATGGATCTTGCCGAAGATCTGCCGATGTGTGCATCCCACCGGTCAAATAATCATTATGACAATAGTGTACGGTGATTCACAAATGACCGGTCATCAACGGAAACAATCAATTTAATTCCGGACGACTCATCGGTAATAAAGGTGCAAATCTGAACCGGACGGTATCGTCATCGATAGTCCATACAAATCGGCTTAAATGTTGTCATAAATCAACAAAGTTTCAACTTGGATGGTTCCTGTTGTCGTGTAGATTTGTTCACGGTTGTTGACATGATTCGGACGTCGCACTCTTCGGAATTGCAACATAAAAACTAGTGGATTTGCAAATCTCTGTGTGGTCATTTTGCAAATTCCGCTGTTTTTCCTTGTTTATGCTTATTTGCTTCCATTTTTTTCTCCCTCATTCATAATTGATCTCATTTAAATCCCCCTTTGATGACGTGATTAGATGTGGGCCTTTTCACGAAAAGCAGTGCTTAAAACTAAAGCAGATTTGCAAATCTGTCTTATCTTCATTTTGTGAATCTCCAGTTTTCCAGAATTTTTTGTCTTGCAAATGATTTTTCCTTTTTTTCTTGCATAATTCAATCATTCAGATCCTCATTTTGAACACCATAGCGGATTTGCCAGGTCATTTTGCAAATCACAAAGTTTTTTTCCTCCGTGCTTATTTCCTTCATTTTTTGTCTCGCACCTACCGGTAATTTCTTTTTCGTTTTTTCTCCCATAATTCTATCATTGAAATCCACTTCTAAAAATCCTTAATTTCGTCATCTCACGGATGTAGCTTTTACTAATTCCCGTTCTTTGATCTGCCTGCAGGAATATCTACCACCTAGGGGATTGAAGAGTCTGGAGATTTGCCATTTTGACGTTGTTAACATGGAGAAACACTCATAATCCTTGCTATTTATGAACTTGAACATCAAAGACAGAGAGGCAGGTGGGACCGGGATGGGTCGTCGTTTAAATGAAAAATAAATGGATGATTTTATTCTCGTTGGAGAAAGCTCCTTGATCTGACCTTGGGCAAATTTGCTTTTTTTCTTGAAGATTATGTTTGTTGTCAAAGTTTGGGGGTTGTTTCTCCGTGAAAAAAATTGCAGTAATGCTATCTTTTTTACTACAAAGGATGCTGGTGTCATGTACCTTCGCCTTCAACTGATATTTAAAGTTTGGAAAAGTCAACTGTATTTAGAATTACCTCTAATGTCATTAGGAACTTTTTCACATAATTCTGTTTACTTCAAAAAACTAACTCTGTAATATATTAATTACATTGTGATAGAGTTTTTCACCAGGTACAAAACAAAAAAACAGCAATTTTTGGAAATGGCTTGGTGCAAACTGTAAATTGCGAATTGTGGGGTACCGTGGCGCATAGTTGTCACATTCTAGATCGAGAGGTGACATGTTCAGTTCCCAACTGAGTTGCCATTTTGTGTTCTCAATTGGTCTGAAAGGATGAAATGAACACTGACTGAGCTGCTCCTTGAGTTCCACAAGAAGGTTTCTGGAGAGACTGGGGTAGAGACTGTATACAATGGAAAGCACTATACATGTACATGTATAAAGGCTTCATAACTTCTCAACCAATCTGACATGAGGGATGCAAGCTGCAGCTTCCAGACCATTGGCTGGTATTCATAAAAGTTACCAAATGCTTTTACTTAAGATTTGCACTTTTTTGAGCAAGATCCACTGTAAATGTACTGCAAAACTTGAACTAAAAGCATTTACTAGCTTTTATAATGCCCTAAGTGGGCGCTTGCACTCCTGAGATAATATTTTAATAAGATAAGATATATATGAATATCAGCCAATGTGAGGGATTTTGTGCCCTGATCAGGCAATACCGATGACCTTAAGTTCCCATTTAAAATTTGCCTCTGATAACCATAGCTATTCAATCATGCTCTAATTATCATGATGGGAGAGGCTAACGAAGAGAAACACTCCATTTAATTACCTATCTGTCACTTTCCAAATTAACGATTACATTGTTCCTCTATTATCATTATTCAGACTTCGGGACGGAAATTGTAATTTGCTGGTCAATCTGTTTGGTGTCTAATAGAATATGTGTAAAGTGCATTTTATGACCCCATGACTCAGATAATGCTCGGTTTGCAAACGATATTAACCCTTTCATTGCAAGAACTGATTTGCTTCATGGGTTTATACTTGAAGGCGGAGTCCCACTGAATAAGTACAGCAATGTAGTGGGGAACTGGCCCTGCGGTTTATCCCGAAAAGTCGGCGCTGCAAGCGGTTGTACCGGTAGGTACTGTGATGACGTCATTTCGGTAAAGGCATTGGCATCTTGTACATCTTATGCACTGCATGACATCATAAATGACACAAATTTCCCTACTAGTGAAAATAAAGCTTACCTTGCACGAGTTGCGTAAAAAGTTTAATGGTGAAACTCGGGGGTTTGCTTGCAAAGAATTCATGACTCAATATTGGAACCTGCCAGAAGAGGATTGCACGGCCCCAAGGTCACCAAAAAACCGATCAAAAGTCATACCGTGTTAATGTGACATATCTCGCAAATTTGCATACAATACCGCTGATGGTTCCATCAGCCAATCACGCGTGATAAGCCCTGTGTCTGAATGACAGCTTTATTATCCTTCTCCCGCACCAGTTCACCTGATTTGATGACAAAATAGCCCTTCCTGTCTGGTCAGATCAGCAGGGATATCTGAATGTATCATCGCATGTTGGCCTCTCGGTGGGAGTCGCATTCTCTCAGTATTGAGAGGTTGGTTTGTTTAGTCGGGCGAGAGTTGAACTGATTACATCTAGTTCTCTGCTTAGCTGATAGGTGGCGGATTGCCATTTTCATTGCTTCTTGATCTATAGATACCAGGTGCACTCCTAAAGCTGATTAACACATAAAAATTCATGTCTGTCAGTCCCAGAGGTGTCCATAGTATAGAGGTCCCATGTACTGTGGATCCTCTCTATTAAGGACACCTTCGGGAATGGGTAGTTCATGCCCTTAATTGAGAGGTGTCCTGATTACAGAGGTCAAAATGAATAGAAATGACCAGTTTGGACTGAACTTTGGTGTCCTAAGGCTGAGTTTACATCGGATGAACACGCGACACGAACACGCAGGCGAACAATGGCTTCACAAAGGATTCATCCCCATGAAACCTTTGTTCGCCTGCGTGTTCATGTCGCGCGTCATCCGATGTAAACTCGGCCTAATATAGAGGTGTCCTCCTGGCAGAAGTGTCCACTAAGGGAGGTTCCCTGTATTTGTGATTTATCATCCAAGATGAACAGATTATCTCATAGTGTGATTGCATGATATCACAGACTGCATAACATTCATTTTTTTCGTCTTTCCGTGTAATCCACCGTTAGTACTTTGAAAGACATGTTTGCCGTACTCGTGACCTTTCTGGTTTACAGTCACATGACCAAAAACTTCCGTCTTTGATGAAAGCATTTGAAACGGAAAGAAATCTTGAGTAGATTTCTCCATTATCCTGCCTTGACTTTGTGATTGTGGCATTCGCACTTTGTCGATTTCTTTAAAAAGTCTTGTGCACTTCAAAAGCAGCATAGCTCACTCTCTCGCAATCAGCACTGTCTGGTTAAGTAGATTTTCCCGGATTGAATTGCTCGAGTCTTTGAATGTGGTTAACCGAGCAATACAAGTCTCCGCAACCGATTTAAACATCGCAGAAGAAGTTTTCCTGAATGTGTTTGATAGAATGAAATTTCAATATTTGAAAGGCATTTACATGTATGATTTTCTTGGTAGTCACAAAAGGGTGCATTTGATAAAGTAGAGACTTGCATTTGTTGCTGTTGTATTTCATTTTATTTTGATTTTTCTGTCAGGGCTGAAGCCATTTAGCATTATTGGCCCTGGGCCCAGTTTCACAAAGAATCTTAAGTCTAAGAAAAAACTTAAGTCTGAAATGAAGTCATCTGATTTGCTGAAACCCTGGTCACATGATGACTTAAGTCAAACTTTAGACTCAAGTTTCTTTGTGAAACTGGGCCCTGGTAAATAAGGAAGAGGCCATCTCCAGCTACTCATGTTCCTCACTTGGATGGGGTCTTACTTGCCCTTGCAAAGAAACAAGGTACAAGGCACCATGGCTTTCTGTCCCATGCAACAGACATGAAGAGCCAGGGATGATAATCCCATACGGCCCAGGCTGGATTCGAACCCAGGACCTGCTGCTTGCTGAGCGGACATGGAACCATTCGGCCATCAGGGCTCCTCTTGTTGCTATTATTCGAGTTATTTTTGAGGCAAAGTTGGGACCATTTTTAGGGCACGTGTTTTCCCCCTGCGACTTTTGATATGGTAACCGTAGATCGTCAGGATCCCATTTCATATATCCTATATTTCTCTGAGTCGTACCCACTGAATGAGGTGATAAATAATGCACACGTTCCATTAGTGTTAGTTGTCTGACATCTGCGTTGGTTCCCATTTCAAGGGCAACAGAACTGAACAGTTTGCTGCGGAGGCGAATATTGCGAAAGTTCCATGAAGTTTGAAAAGAACGAATTAAATATTGAATTCAGAGTGGGAGAACGCATAAGCAGCAGGTGCAGATCCGGGGGGATGGGGACACCCCCCTGATCTTGACAAGCAGGGTTTATCAGAATTGGTAACTGAATCAGAAACTGCATATTGGAGCATTTTAGGTCGGTTGAGTTTTCTGGGGGCCTAGACCCCCTCAATGCAGGTGGCATAAACGGCCGCCTGTGGCCGCAACCATCAGAATCCCCTCCCCCTCCAATTCCCCTTGAAGGGAATTGGACATCTTGGGTGTCTACCTAGGCCCTTGGGTGGAACTAATTGAAATGGTTGCAGAAGATTGTAGAGAAGAGATAGGTTATAACTAGTACATCTCCCACCACAGGGGTTTCGCCTCCTATTCTTCATCCACTCACGTGCCAGTGTATAAAGATGAACAAGACCAAAGCCCTGCTGTGGGAGGATGTAGCTACATGTAGTCAGGGGCGTAGCTCCCCCAGAAAAAAATTGAAAATCTACATCCTCTGAGATGCATTTTCCCCTCATCTGACACTACAACAACTTGGCTTGAAGAGGGAAAATGACCTTTTAGAGAAAAAATTTGCTTTGTCCCTTTTTGCCCTGGTAGTAAGAAGGACAAAGAAAGAAAAGGCCCAAAATTAGGGGGTGGGGTGGGTGCTGCCACTGAAAATGCCAGTGCCATTCTGTTGTAAGACAATAAATGAAAGATACGGAGGAATAATTGGACTGTTGGAGCACTCGGTTTTGCGTAACTGTGTCATGTTTAACCCAAAACATCCAATTTTAAGCCGAGATCTTGTGTCCCTCACCTAAAAGCTGCAACCTTTGAATCAAAGGATGAAAGTCTTATAATCTGAATGATTCTCACAAAAGATGAGGTCAGTGACTCACACCACAATCCTCTTAAAGTTGTGCCATCACAACGCATTCAGCTAATTCAAAATTGCATTATCTCAGACCTTTGTTCTTACACTTCCACAAAGAAAGCGTCATCATGGGGCTAAGTTCGGCCCTAAAGTGCCGTAATAGGATAATTTTTTAACAAAGATTATTGAAAGAAGTAGGAGCATACCCAATGAGTGTTGACTGGGGTATGATGTACCGTGAGGCGGTCGTTAATTAGATATTGGTGTGGCTTGTGGTCGATCTTTTTAATAGAGATGTAAAAGCAATGAACATGGCCAGAAATCTGAATTAACTGCGTTGCTCGAAGGAGTCCATGGATAGCCTGGAAAGCAGGTTGGCGCCGAGATATTGGGCCAT
>NMRB01001034.1:188857-206011 GCA_002633025.1 Notospermus geniculatus | reverse complement strand
TCCTCACTTGGATGGGGTCGTTTACTTACCCTTGCAAAGGCACAGGGTACAAGGCACCATGGCTTACTGTCCCATGTGACAGACTGAAGAGCCGGGGATGATTAGTCCTGTATGGCCCAGAATTTGAACCCGAGACTGGCAGCTTGCTGAGCGGATGTGATTACTACAAGGCAATCAAGGCTCCATTTCTTTTGATGAGATGATGCATTTGAGGCAAGCCCCTCAAACTGCCGCACACTAGGACACGTCACGCAATTTTTTTTGCCTGGTCCTCTCATCTACCAGGGGTGGAACAGCTGAAATCTTTTGCCAACAAGAGTTTCTGAACATTAGATATGTTCGGTTTTTGTGCCAGTTGTTGCTGGTCATCATTTTGGGTGTGGGGTGTGGTGATGGACGCAGGCACAGGTTGTATTGTATCAAATTTCCACCAGGGCCGAAGTCATAGCATTATTGGCCCTGGTAAGTGTGGAAGAGGCCATCTCAAGCTACTCATGTTCCTCACTTGGTGTCTTTCGTTTGCCCTTGGAAAGGCACATGATACAAGATACCACGGTTTACTGTCCTATGCAATGGAAGAGCCAGGGATGGTTAATCTCCTTTGGCCCAGCAGGATTCGAACCTGGGACCTGCCGCTTGGAAGGCAGAAGTGATAACCATGAGGTTTTCAAGGCTCCTCAAACTGGTTGTCCTCATTGACCAACCAGTTGGCTATCAGGGGGCAATTTGGATAGCAAATCTCATGACCAACAAAGTTATGTGAAGTTAGCAAATGCTTGTTGCCAGTCGTGTGCTGTAGGCTTTAATTGGAGTCCTACGATATCAACAGGAGTCAAACCCAGGACATCCTGACTCTTAGTCAGAGATCTAATCAACTTGGCCATTCTGGCTTCATTAATTTCCCCACCCACATCCAAGGAATCTTCTTCTTTGCATCTTAAGTTATCTCAGCATCTTCTCCCTTAAGGCTATCCTAATTTGATATCACTAATCTTGTCAGCTTCCCTCTCAGCCAAAAGATCCAATTTTCTCAAGTTGATTCTTTTGTGGCGGGACATTGCGCTCTGATATCTTGCAAATGGGTCGCATCATTGATTTCAGAGTTTTGATTATTAAATAGCAGACGGCATGTCCTGTTGACCCTTTGTTTAGCAGTTCAGATACTGTTGATCCTTAGTGAGAAGCGATGTGAAGGATGCGTAAAACCCCGTTCTGCCCTGGTTTGCGGTGAGAGTGCAGTTTGCACAGGCGCATTTGGATCTTCGATGGTTTAACAATTCCTGGCCTGTTAATTATTCCAATGCCTGTGAAAACTGTTCCGCTTGCCGCAAGTTGCAGCGGATGGAATCTGGTTTAGTGGAAAGGGCCCAAGTTTGAATCCAGCATGGGCCACATGGGATAAATCATCCCTCGCTCTTCATGTCTGCCGCATGGGACAGTAAGCCATAGTGCCTTGTACCTTGTGTCTTTGCAAGGGCAAGTAAAAGACCCCATCCAAAGAGAGGAACATGAGTAGCTTGAGACGGCCTCTTCCATACTTACCAGGGCCAATAATGCGGTGGCTTCAGCCCTGATGGAAAAATCTAATACAAATATTAACACTATCTAAAATTTTTACGTCATTAAAAAGTTTGGTTTGAAATCATATGAATTTTTTGAAAGGGATCAGTTATGTTGGCTTGTCAGGAAATAGAAGATAATAGCAGAGGAAACACAGAAGGCATAAAATTGTTGCACAGAACACATCAAAACTCCCTAAAAATAGATTTCTGCGATAGAAATTCCTTCAGATTTGTTTAAAATTGACTTCCACGATTTAATTATTGATGGAGTTAGGAGGAAATTTTTCAGAAGTAAGCTTTGAGGTAGTGCATAATGTCAGGCACTCCTTTGAAATTAACAATGCCTGAAAGATTCAGAACCAAAAATATGCTATAATGACTTAAAATTATGCTAAAATTGTCTTTGATTGCTGCAAAGAAAAGGAGATCAAATTAAACCGTATGATATCAGCAAACAATAATGGAACTACTGCCGCAACGCAGATTTTTAGCAACGGGTTTCATCCTGGAACATGCGATGGTAATCGGGTTGCCGCGATAGCATCATCAGGTTGCCATCGGTAACGTGCATCATGCAGCTATGTCCATTAGTACATAAGGAGCTTACGTTAATTACTTGGTAAGGAAATGGAGCAGGTGGAAACGTCTGCTGTTTCCGAGATGTGTCAGTTTGTGCCGTGTGGTGTCTGTTCTATCAAAGGGATGGTTCGTGGTCATGCGAGTGGTGCGGGCGCGCTCTGTTGTTTCATCGTCTCTGCGGCACAGAAATTGTGCTCCTCCTCTTGTTGTCGGCGCTGCTCCATGTAAAGCGGGTGATCCACTGTTGCGATTTTGGCTTGAGAAGGGGTTGCGTTCCCTTGCGGTTACCTTATATGGCAATCGGAAGTCCTTATAAGGTAATCGCAAGGGAACGCAACCCCGTCTGAAGCCAAAATCGCAACAGTGGATCACCCGCTTAAGAGTTTTCTCATGCAAGTTGCCCCGGCAACTTGTCCGAAGAAAACTATGGGTCATCGTTTGTGTCATTGGTTGTAGTGCAAGTAGTAAGGTATAACTCACTGTGGTGAATTGCCCATTCAGACCCAAATCTAAAAACTCACATGGGGGGGGGGCACCTTAGGCATTCTTAGCGCTTTCTCCCCTATCACTTGACAAAAACCCCTGACACTACGTGATTCGATGAACTACAATGTGGCGGTGATGGAAGGGAGCGAAAGCTATTAACCTCAGGAAGATCTGGATTTTCAAGAAGGGCTGACTGAAGGATTCGCAGTTTGAGACACTGGGATCATGAATATCAAGCATCATTGCCCCAATGGCTTGTTCTTCCTAGAATTGCAAGAATTGCTGATAAAGGGGTTCAAGTGCTCCTACTCTCCCTTTGAGTCATTGGAGTCGTCAACATCAAGCATCATTGCCGTGGGTCCGGGTTAGAATCCCACTGTGGCGTGAGACTTTGGGCAAGTCTCTTTGCCTTACTGGCCTCTCGGCCCAGGTGTATAAATTGGTACCAGTCGGAAATGCTCAGATTGCAGTGCAGAATGAGCAGCTCATCTGAGTTCTACTGAAAGGTTTCAGGATAGACTGGGGTTAAAGTGTAAAGTCAGATGATAACCTCTACCATTGTTGATATCAGGCTATAAACCCAAACTTAAAATTATATGTCATCCAGCAGATCTTAATGAGGTAAAAAGTGTGGTCACTGACGATGGCACGCGCCTGGGCGAGGCTGCCAGCGGCTTGGCAACCACTTGTTCTCTCTAGAAGCACTAGAAGGGCTGCAAAAGGGCTCCACAATGCTCTTGCTCCCATCGTGCTGTAAAAATCAAGCGTCATGCCCCAACCACTTGTTTATTCCATTCATTCTTCCGTTCTCGTTCACTTTCCTCAGCGGACACCATAATTGCAGCTTTGTGGTGCCACGCTTCGTAAAAACCCTCCTTTGTCTCAATCAAATCTTGGATTGTAGTCATTTGGGGCCAGTCCGTGTTTTTTGCGATGTATGCAGTGTTTTTGTGTCTTATAATATGACAGTTGGCTTAAGTTGCTCGAATGGTGGGATGAGTCTGCAGTCCATTTCACAGTTTCCGTTGTAATGATGTTAATTCTTTTCCAGTGCTTTAGATTTACTAAGGATACATTCAAATGTATTCAATATTCATCAAATTTACTAAGGATACATTCAAATGTATTCAATATTCATCAAATTGGTCCTACAGTATGGAGCAGAATTGACCTATACCTTTATCTGCATACCTTCCCCGTACATCACAAGGAAGTCATGCTGAAATTCATTGCGTATGGCACTGGTTGGTCACGTGTCCCCTCTGTGCCGCGCAGCATGGCACGTGGATGGTACGTGGTTGTGGAAGGAGGTCATCAGTTGTACTGTAATTCAACGGAGCTCTAAGCCTGTCATTGCACCCTAAACTTAATTAACTTGGATTAGCTCAACTGTAACACCACGATGAGTTGAGGCAGTTGAGCTTAGGCTGGTATTTGGTCCTTGTCAAAATTCCTTACTACTCCAGCCTTCATTCCTTACATCGGACAGAGGTTTCCTTCTGCATTGCATTTCAAATTGCCTTGCATTTTCCCAGCCATGGATGGAGCTATCCGTGTCATATTATTTGATGCCGGGTTACTTTTTATGCTGTAAATGGTTGTTTATGCGTGGCAGTGGTGTGACATCTAGTGTTTCATAAATCATATTATTCTTGATTTATATCATAGGAACACTTCAGGATGCTGGAATGTTTGTTCTTATGGTGACTGTGGGGTGAGACAAAACGTTAAAACGGAGCAGCTAAGAGGCCTCTAGTGGGCAATCCATGCAATTGCATCGATCAGATTTATAACTCCCATTAGGTTCTTGATAAGCTGTATTGGAGAACAAATTGGTAAAAAACTCTACACCATTAGTTCTTTTGTGGGACTTTAGGTCAACAAATTGAATAGAAGATAGAGGGATTTTGATGATGTAGGAACTTGTTGTTGCTGAGGGATTTTGATGATGTGTAGGAACTTGTTGTTGCTGAAGTTTTGCATGTTTTGATCAGAAATTACACAAGGCAGGCCATTAAGTGGTTGACTCTTATAGAAGGACCTGAAATGATGGATTTCAGTGGCAGCATTACGCTTTGGGGGCCTGAACAGTAACTTGCTTTCAATAGGAAATCGACATACGTAGGGCCACAACCTGAATGATTTTCATGGATTTTGACGGCCCCTTATTCATGGTTGCCTCACTTACCTCTGGATATCCTCTTGATGGAGCTGGCAGAAAGAGAAGTGCTGGCAGTATAACCTAATGTATTGTTTAGAAGATTGACATGACCATACTGGCGTGCACCCCCCTTTCGGCCAACAATTCTGTAAAAATTGACCATG
The DNA here is from genome assembly GCA_002633025.1 of Notospermus geniculatus. Classification (NCBI taxonomy): domain Eukaryota; kingdom Metazoa; phylum Nemertea; class Pilidiophora; order Heteronemertea; family Lineidae; genus Notospermus; species Notospermus geniculatus. The sequence goes on along the minus strand of NMRB01001034.1, from coordinate 201,059 downwards.
AAATTCTGAAATTTGGAGCAAATCATTGAAATTAACTGCAGATATCAATGTTTCTAGCACAGTGCGGGCCCCTCTTCTGAAATCGTGGATCCCCCCGCCAAAAAGCCAGCCGCATAGTATCTTTTTTTCAAGTCTGTGCCCTTCTTTTATCTTTCTCCATCGAAATGAGAGAGCTAGTGCCTCTTAATAGAGCGTATACTGTATGAAACTTCCATACTATCTGATATTATCAGTTATTGGACATTTGCTTTCATCCCACGACTCTAAAGAGAATTTCAAAGTAAACTTCTTATTGGAAAATTAGAAAAAGTTCATCCTTCACTAATAAGTTCAGCACACATATATTGAATTGGTACATCCTGAATGTAACTTACTTTACAAAGATAAAAACATAATATACATGTATATGATGTGCCTTCTAGTGATTCCAATGCAAAAAGCAGGATATCCTAGAAGAGTTCATTCAACTGACATCAGTTGTTGAACAGCAGATGGGCTTCATTTTGCTTCCACTCCACTTTATGGAAAAGTGAACTGTGTCCTCAAATCGGACTTGAAGATCGGATCCTCACATGACTAATGCTGATGTCAGATCACACCTACGACAGCCTGCACCGCGACGGAACAATTGGCATCAAATGAAGAAATCATGGTCAGGTCACACGGTGAAAATCTGTGCGCTTATCGTGGAACAGGCAGCATCTGCGCGCATGGAATCACAATTTGTGTCAGGTCGACTGCGAATGGATTTGCGACTCGTGATATTTTTGATTGGAGATTGATACCGATCATTACAGGTGAGACACAATCGGGGACTGATTTATTTGTTCTGCATGATCATGGCGCATGAAAAAGTCAGTCCTGCCTTCTGTACCGTCGCAAGGTTGACCTGACATCAGCATTAAGTCACTTCTCCTCACAAAAGTTTCCTCATGCGAGTTGGCGCGCAGTGGGCAGTTGACCACGGTTTGTTTCCGTACACTTGCGCTGGGACCAATGACACAAACGACTGCCCATATAGTTTTCTACTCTGACTTGGTGCAGAGAGCAAACAACAGAAAACTCTGACTCAGAGAATTGGTCCTCTTATGACTTCCGAACATAACTCAACAGTGAAAAAGTTAGGAGATCATGAGGTACAAGCAAGCAGGGCCCATATTCATAAAACCTTGCTAGCTTAGTTGGCTGCTAGTTGTGTACATTGGCCTGTACAAACTGGGCACTTTAGCAGGCAACTAAGCCTAGCAAGGTTTTATGAATATGGGCCCAGGAGTCTGACAACCTTGAACTCTCCGCACCGATTAATCAATCACTACCCCCTTAACGTTTTTTCATTGCCTTGTCAACCAGCATAGAATCACAATTATAGCCCTTAGCCAAATCGTGACATAAAAACTTATGGTTCCGTACTAATTGACGACGTATGCTAATTAGCAAAGACATTAGGTGACATAATTAGCATCATTTGGGGTTGGCTGTCGGGGAGCGAGATGAGAGATGAGATGTTACTAAGATGAGTCTCTTGGCAACATTAATGCATTTTTGACTTAGTGCTTTTTGTGGTTTCTGAAATTTCAAGGCCATGGTTGTTCAGGGGCCAATAATGCTTTGTCTTCAGCCCTGCTGGAAAAATCTAATACAGCTGGCACAAACATCAAGTATGGGTTTCAGAAGCTTTTGCTGACAACAGTATTCAGTTTATTGTTGACCCTTAAAGGCCTATCTACACCATCAACATTTCCAAAAGATTTCAAAAACATCCAGCTGCAACATTTCCAAAAACCCTTGTTTTCGGTTTGTTGCACAGTCTGGGCTGGACCTGCAACTTTTGTAAAACAATTTGAAAACATGTTTTGATAATGTTGCAGAGGATGTAGACCAATCTCGAAACAAGCCACAACATTTCGAAAGCAGTTTTCAAAATGTTTTGTTACAGGAATGTTTTGAAAATATTGATGATGTGGACAGGCCTTAACAGACAGGGTGTGTGACCATTGAGAATAATCGTAGCCTGGCGATAATAATGATGTGCCCTTGTGTGGGTGGGCGTAAGTCACCAACAAGAAGTTTCACAATAACGATAAAAATGTTGATTGGAATCTTTTATTTAACACTACGACATCGCATTGACATTCCCGAAATCCCCTCCACTACCAGGGTGACACTATAATCAACATTCCCAGCCCGGGATTGCTTTCACGGAGAGGAGAACACCTCTCAATTACACGGTGATCGGTGGGCGACGTATCAACAAGTAATTGTGAATGTACGGTTCAGTAATCCGTGTGTTTGACGTGAGAATTATTGGGTTTGGTGGCGTGTGGTTGCTTCTGATGTGATGAGCTGCATGACGGACTCCTTACTGAGGTATGAATACCGACCTGTTGGATTTTTTGTAGGGATATGACTGAAATATGTTTAACTTTTACGCGTCACCTATTGAGTCTGTGCAGTTACATATTATATTTCTGTTGCAAATATATTTTATGCTTTTTAATGCAAGATCAAACTACGGTGATCAAAGTGGGGATATTTTCGAACACGGTTTGTCGTTCAACTTGCATCAGGCAGCGAGTTCGGTACTCGGTTGGATGACCACTGGGTGAATCAAGTGATACGCTGAAAATGAGCTGCTCCTTCAGTTCCCGAGAAAGGTTTCTGCAGAGTCTGAGGTAAAAATGTGAAGCATGCTTGAGACTTGTAAAGCCCCGTTTTTACTTCATCAGATTCCACTGAGGTTTTGCAGCAAGGCGGTTTTCACAGGGGTTTGGATAATCCTTCGATGATGTAACAATACATGGCGTGTTGATTATGAAAACTGCTCCGCTCCTGGCAAACTGCTCCGCTCTTGGCAAACCAGGGCGTAATCCGCTGTAGTGGAAATGGGCCTTTACAGTGGAAAGTGCTGTAAAAGCTTGATATCATTATTGTTATCATGTTTACAGAAAGAAATTGGCATTCATTACATCAGCTTTGATAACTCAGTGTGAGGAAGTGAACATGATGTTGTTCAAAAGGATTGCCTGATTTTCAACGCGGGAGTCAATCCTCGTTTAGCGTGTACGGCTCACTGATCTGTACATCTGGTGAGGAGTTAGATCAATGCCATGTGGCGACGCTGATTTGACACGATCAATGACATAGCGAGCGTAATTCCTGATCCATGAAAGTAACTTGTTGAATATTTCATGTGCAGAGACGAAAGGTATGATTCAGGATTTGTGGGCAAAAGAAATGAACTGTCTGCGCCGGCTGTTGACTGCGAGTTATTCATGGAACTACACGTAAATATGACACTCCTTAAGGCGCTTCTGCATGTGAACATTTCATTGCGCTTGTTGGCAATTCATCACTGTTGATTTCCTTTCAAACTACGGTAAGACTGACAAAACCAATGATTACCCATAGATTCAATGGCCAGAGGTGCTCGTCTATGTAAGTTTTCTCGTGCGGGTTGGCTGTACCCGTGACCACCAACACTGGACATTCCCAGTTCAATCCTGAGCAAGTGTAGTGCAGGCGTGGATCTACCCGGTGCGCGCCCTCCCTTTCGGCCAACGAATCTGTAAAATTGACCATGAAATTCTGAAATTTGGAGCAAATCATTGAAATTCACTGCAGATTTCAATGTTTCTAGCAAAGTGTGCCCCCTCTTTCCCTAAATCGTGGATCCGCTCCTGTAGTGGTGGATATTGGCATTCAGTGGGCAATTCAGTCTTGTTGGTTTCTTTATGGGTTATCTATGGTTGACCAGTGACACAAATGACTGTCAACAGTTTTCTGTGGCTAAGTTGGCCATTGAGAGCCAACTTGTTGAGAAAACTCTGTGGAACAGCTCCTTTACTATCGAAACAAGGTGGCGATGTGGTACTCCTTATCAGCCTACTTTGTCAGCAACATTTGTGACCCGTGACAGCAAAATGAATCGGAATGCGCACAGAAGTAGACCCAAGGTGAACCAACGGTTTGTTGATTTCAGCATTGTCTGCCCATTGTGAAATTTGACTTTGTCCATTTCTGCAATTGTTCTCTGGTCTCATCTTGGGTCTTCTTTCCGGCTCATTCTGACTCATTTTACAGGAGTACACTGGACAACATCTTAAGTGATGCAATGTTTTGTACTGCGCTTGAGTGACTTTCCACCTCATCCCGATGTCAAGTTTCACTCGCGCATCTGAGTATGGATTCTTACTTTCTACTGCTAGCCGTCCATATATCAAAGGATATCTCCTTTAATGCTACGATAACAATGTATCTCTGGTTACACTCATTCTGAAGACGCTGGCAAACCTTAAAGTTGCATGCACGAAGGAGCGAAAGGTCAGATGACAAGAATTATAAGAATACTACAGAGAAACGGCAAGCCTTCAAGCATCCCTCAAAGTGAGGACAAGTAAATGTCATCTGGTGTTCAGCTTTTTACAATCCTTTCATGTCATAATGCTATCCAAGATTTAATTTCTTTGTCCTTTTTATTGCTTCTTTCAATAAGATGCTTTAGGTTAATTTGCTAAGCCAAAGGTCAAGGTGACTTGATGACGGTGCGTTAGGCCGCAATCACATAGAGCTACACGCTACATGGACACGCCGGTTGACAATGGCTTCACAAAGGGCTCGTGACCGTGAAGCCATTGTTAACCGGAGTGTCCGTGTAGCTCTATGTGAATGCAGCCTCAGCAACTGTGACCACGTGGGCAGTTTTGCTAAGGCTGCAGAAGAGGGGGACGACGTGATGGGGACAAGAAAATCATTCACCAACTTTTCACCAACCTTTCCTTGATTGAGTCACAAATACTTGATGAAAGACACTTATAAAAATGCTATTCCTGAGTGGCTCCAAATATACGTTTATTTTCTTTAATGAGAGATAAATTCAGTTACTGTTAAAGTTAGTTGTGGGATCACCCTTTCATATTAAAGGGTAGGACATTTATTGTGGTGAATTCAACTACCTCTGATGGGCTGTTGAAAATGAAAAGCTGATAAAAGGCAAGACCAAGTACCGGGCCCAGTCTGTCCCAAGGCAAATGATAGACTTAACAATAGGCCTAAAATATCCCATACTTGAGTCTGAGTACCTATATTTTCAAATGCCATACTTTGCTAAGTTGGTCTTTGAAAAGAATGTCTCCAGGTGGGTTTTGGAGAATTAACTTGAACATTGAAAATTTCAAGGGCCACTTGTGTTAGAAACTAAGCTTTGTACCGACATAAACTTCAGTTACCCTGCGTCATGGAAATTATCTTTAACATCACTAGCATCTTGAGAGGGAATCTGTGACTACCCAGGAGCACTTGGTGTTTGTCATTTTATCTAAAGGTTGAAAGTAAATACAAAACATTTCCTGGCCTTGAAAATTGATTTGCACGTGATCTGAATTGCTTGGATACCTAGATCCACTATGAAGTTTGAGGGGCTAAATTTATGGATTTCGTTTAGCCTCTTAATTTAAGGGGTAAAATTTCTTGTCGCTGTGGACATAAAAAGGTCTCAAAGATTAAAGTCCCTTTGAGCCATGATTTCAGGGGTGAAAGTGATCTTGTCATACATCTATAGCTTGAGTGGGCAGTGACCGTTGGGGATCAGAAGGCTTGTGGATGCTTTTGTATCTGATGACCTTGGAAATAAGGGTTGAAATTTATCTTGATCCCTTTTACCGTTTGATTGGGGAGAGCGTGGGTGTCTGGCGGCAAATGTACTTTGAACTTAATGTGACCATTTGCAGCTCCCCATAAGAAGAAAGAATTTAGTAGTAGCTTGAAATATCCTCTTACGTACTTACCAGGGCCAATAATGCTATGGCTTCGGCCCTGATGGAAAAATCTGATACAATACAAAAGACAGAATACCCAGGTAGGAAAAAGGGGCATTGGACCTTGTCCCTAGTTTGAAATGTCAGATTGGCACAATGGAAACTTCAGCGCCTGTCACCTCTGAGGTCCCAGGTTTGATCCCCGGTTGGATCAACTTTNGGGGGGGGGGGGGGGGTGCACCCGGCGCATGCCCCCCTTTCGGCCAAAAAATCTGTAAAATCGACCGTGAAATTATAAAATTTGGAGCAAATCATTGAAATTCACCGCAGATTTCAATGTTTCTAGCACCGTCTGCCCCCTCTTTCCGGAAATCCTGGATCCGCCCCTGGAGGGTGACTAAGTATCTTTGACAATGCAGGTTTTCTCCGGGCACTTCAGTTACTTCCTGTTTTACATTATATTGCCCAATGTTGTCTATAGCAGGGTTTCCGCCAGAAAAAAAATGAGGGTACGGACCAAAAAAAATTTTTTGAAAAAAAAAATTTTTTGAAAAAATTTTTTTTGAAATTTTTTATTTTAAAATGTTTTGAACGATGTTTGGTGCCATTTTAGGCGTATTTTGAAGCATAAAATCCCCGCGCCAGTCATGCCAGTTGTTTCGTTTCATCTGGCATGTCATGGACATGATGGAAAAATGGTTACCCAACGTTTATTGAGGGTACAGATCCGTACCCTGGAAAAATTTAAGGGTACGGAATTTTACCCTGTGGCGGAAACCCTGTATAGCGTTACCATGCCATATTTGGCACTAAGTTCTCAATTCCATATTCTATCCTGTCCTCAGAAGTGACATTTGTAGTAACATGGCACCTTTAACATAGATGTTCTATAGTGCGTTTCTTAGGTAGCATTTTTTCATTCAGCTTAAAGGAGCGTTTGTATTCCATATGATGAAGATATTGCTAATTTGTATCAGTGTTCAATAGTCATCCATCTCCGTCTATGCTAGCTGAGTACAAGGGGTGATCTCAAAATTGATACCAAATGACTTCACTGAAGACAACAAGCATGTAGACATTCCGAAGATGGCAGAACCTGCCAAACATATTGTGAAGATTCCAAGAGGTACTATCCTAAGACCAGCCCTTGCAAGAAAATGAATGAAGGAATTGGAATGTTGCCGTCAAATTATCTGACTTGCATCGTCTTATTCCCCAGGTCAGTTTCTTCAAAACATGGTGAAAATTCATCCAAGGAGTACATAGTGCCAAAAATCACACCAAAAATGACAGTTGTCAAGTCACAGAGACCTGACTTTGCCACTGGGATCTAGCTCCTCCAACATTGCCGTATCAAAAGCGTCAGTGTCAGGACTTTGATTCAAAGACAACAACATCCTGCTGTCTTCAGCAGTGCCAACCATCACCAACAGGAGAAGTGGATCCCTGCTGCATGCCAGACCTCTGTGACCTTACAACTGCGATTTTGGTGTATCAACATCTCACAATGGAGGAAGTAGGTGATGAGAGTGACCATGCAGCTAGATTCCCCTAAACATTTTTGTTCCCCACTCATCGAATTTCAACTTGATGGATCATTCTGGATTACCACCAAATCCATTTCATTTCAGGATAAGTCATCTTTGAGACGGTCCCTGCACTGGTTGTTTGGAGTACCAAATAGTGCAAATGCATATCTTAAAGGACAAAACGGCTAATATTCTGTGCTACTTCAATTATTTTCTGTGTTCTTAAGTAGGATGAAAGCCATTCGCAGAGAAGTGTTTTCCCAGTTAGAATGTTTGAGAGGAAAATCTGGCTTATTTTCCACGTTCGTGTTCTGAAAGACATCATTCTGGGATAGAATAAAGAGTTTAGTTGGAGAGCTGATACAAAGGGAGCCCTCTCAGTGCGGGATGCAGTGGGGGTACGGATCCATTATTTTGGCAGACCAAAAACTTAGAGAGGGAGACATAGTTTTACATGTCAAATACCAGAAAATTGCATCTATAAAGAACAACTTCTTTCCAAAAATTTTTTCTTAATAACGAGGGATTATTCCCCTTTGATCAGCAGTTGCACACTGGGAACCTCTCAGTTGGGACACCTTTTGGACCAACAAATACTCTCCATAATTGAAGGTGTCCTGACTACTGAGGTGAAAATGAATGGAGTAGGAGCTGTCAGTCAGTTGACCAATGGGTGTTACTACGACCCAACTCTTGAAAGACACATACAGTGAAATCCACTTCTCTGCTTACTGTTACTTTATTAGGTGATGTTGTATTCCGAGTCAGTAATGTAGTACTTTGTCTTAATCAAGTTGATGATACAGCGGGATGATAAATCTTAACTGTCCAACGATTCTTTCGACCCTTGTCTCACAGGTTGAATGCTTGTGATACTGATCATCGGGTGTCTGCCCTCAACTGAAGAATAAGAAGGATGTGCTGTGGTCTTAAAGGTGCTCTCAACGTCAGTTTTCTCGTGCAAGTTGGCTCTCTGTGGGCAGTTAATCGATATTGGTTCCTTTTTGCAACCTTTCAGAATAAGTACCACTCAGCCAGTATTCACAACCCCCGTGCTTGTTCCCTGGCAAGTAAACTGGCCAATTGCCCTGAGAGAATGACACAAATAAATTCTGTGGTTGTTTCCCAGAGTCCACAGACAGAAAACCCTCATGCAGCAGTGCCTTTAGGAATCTTGTGGCTCCAGTATCTCAAACTACTAGGGACTTAACCTATCATTGTCTGTTCTTCCATCATCTTCTTCTGGGTTTGTTGATCACCATCAAACACATAAATCTTGTCGTTTGAGCTCCTCCTCCATTCGCCACAGCTTTGTCTTCAGGTTGGGTCCGGCCAGAATTCTTGTCAACTGGTCATTTGGGGACAGGTCTGCAGCGTGTGTTTCGGTGTTTGCTTGCCATCTCCACATTTACAGTTGGCTGTTGCTTTTGGACTCGAGCCTGTTCTTTCAAAGGCCTTACTTGTATTGTATTTGAAGTAGATTTTTCCATCAGGGCTGAAGCCACAGCATTATTGGCCCTGGTAAGTATGGAAAGGCCATCTTAAGCTACTCATGTTCCTCACTTGGATGGGGTATTTTACTTGGCCTTGCAAAGGCACAAGGTACAAGGCTCCATGGTTACAGTCCCATGCGATGGAGAATGACAAGAAAGAGACACAACTCCAATATCACCAATCGATAAAGTTTCGGTGACGTTTTATGTCAGAGCATCAAGGGTTAACTGTATTCTTCCAGTTCACTTCACACCTGCATATCGCGTCATTGTTCTCACAGCATTATGAATCAGATAACGGGAATGTCGCAAATCAGCAAAATCCGCTAAAAAACGCCGTATTATTCTGCGACACTGCACTAGCCAACAGTCTGGCGCTTCATTTTCTGTCAGATCTGACTCCCGCAGCCAATTATTTTGTCTATATCACAGCCTACGGCAATTTGGAATTCAAACAAGATTTAAATTCGTAAATCCTGCTCTTGTTCTGACTAAGTCTCACCATTGCGTCATCCTTGACATTTTTCATTTTCAGCGGTTGAGATTTGGAGTGGATCAGTGCTGACCAATTTTGAAATTGACAAATGAAATGAAATTAAAATATTAATTATTTCAGGGGTGAAAGTGCCAACTCCGAGCATTACAAAACAATACTGGGTGATGTAGGAGGAAGCTCTAGAAAAAACCTACCGGTACAATGTGGAGGACAGATTGCTCTCTTTCCAACATCGATAAAGCCCCTGGAATGATCAGTGATCAAACCTGTGACCTCTTTTGTCACAGGCACATTTGTTTCTACCACTCCATCTGAGAAACGAACAGATACAAACATTCATCTTCAAGATATTTGGCAGAGAAGGATGAGTTACGTCAAAATCAGGTAAGAAAACATCCATATATATGCAAATTTGTTTCTAGGGGGTCAAGTCGTTCACCCCCAGTTATTTGTAATAGGTTTTTTGTCAATAGGGAGGTTTCGCAAGCGCCCGATTAGGCCCTACGACGACGTTTATCTATTGTGTGGGTATACCCAAACAATAGATAAACGTCGTCGTATGGCCTAACCGGGCGCTTGCGAAACCTCCCTAATATGTAACGAAGACATCAACAGATTCTACAAACAGGCATTTCAGGCGTACCAATTTCAAGGCAATTGTCATTGCAGACTTGATAATTAAAACCCCCCACACTCCATCCCCCTCCCCGCGACCCTACAATCAATTTCACACTTTTATCCGATTCATTGTTTTCATCTACAGATAAAAATATTGAATTATTCAAATCTTGCATCATTCAGATATTCAATATTATTCTTATGTTAAAAGTTCATGTTTTAAGTAATTCATTGTGTTCCAGAGACAAAGTTATTGGTATTCAGAAATATTGGTTTAATTGGTTGCATCAGCTATTTATCCTGCAGGAATGTGATTAATGTTGTCGCTATGCCCTCGTCATCATCTCAGGGTTGTCAGGGTGGGCAGGCACGGTGGAAATATCAGCCCCTTCCGCTATTGAGTTTTTGGGTTCTCCCCCTATGCCCAATAGGGAACCTGCATGACAAACTAGAATAATAGATGGCGCAGCGAGTATTCATCGTATCCATGACGTTGCCCAGGCCTACATCGGTCTGTGACGTTGTGCGTTTTGCCCACCAGCTTTCTTCAGCAAAGCAATGAATTTTACCCACCACCTTTGCGTCATTACGGCGACGTCAGCAATGGCGGACACTGTCAGAGTTATGTCGTGGAAACGATGAATAAGAAAAGTATATAGGCTCTGAAAAAAAGTTTTCAATCATCATCTTCAACAACCGAAGAGGTGAATTTGTTGGCCCATGTGACGTCTGAGGAGGTGGGCACACTGACCTTTGTGCTTATGACTTTTCAAACAGTTGACAAACTTCTCCATACCAACTTCTGAAGTAAGAGGAGACGAATCTATTCATTAGCATGAAAATTTCCCCAAGGGGTCCAATATCCCTCCATTACTTCACAGTCAAATAATATGTCATATTTCATCCTTTGAAAACTAGAGGTGACAACGTGACTTTTTTTCCAAGACACGTGAAATGATGTTTAAAATCGAATTCCTTAAAACCAGAAATACGATATTTTAACGAAATCCTGAAACAATTTCCATACATTCATTGAAGTTTGTGTATTGTTACCAAGTTGGTGCCTTGAGGATCAAAAATGAAGAATACTTTTCAAATTTGACAGAAAAATGAACCTTTTTGCACTGTGTAAACATTTAACACCAAATAAACAGACAACAATTAAACTTTTTTTACAAAAATGTGAAAATGTGCTGAGATTTCATTGGTTCAGAATTTCATTATGAGAGAATGTAACCAAAAGTTTGGGGTAAAAAGCCCAGAGTTGGAAAATGAAAATGGATAACGCCTCAGGATACATGAAGCATTGACGTTGTCGAAAAAATCGATTCGTCAATTTGCCAGTTGTAATTACCGAATTGCGCTGTACTAGCCCGAGGTTAAGACAACATCGTTGCATTATCACCATGTTTGATTTTCGAATCCGTGCAAATGTTTTCACCTTGATATATTTAACGAATGCAGTGTTGTCGCTAACAGCCGGGAACCGGGCGAAAAGCCCGCCTGGAAAGACTTGCGTGCCCGGCTGAGAAAATCTGGCAAATCAAAGAAACATTTCAGAAACTAGTTTTCCTGTTTCCCCCGTCATTCCGTCATTTGTACAATGTTCATTCTTACTTATTTCATGAAATAAAGCCAGTAACGGCAAGTCGCAATTCGCCTTCACGTGTTCTCAATGCCTGCCGCGCCCGACCGCTGCTCGCTTTCCGCCAATTCCACGCCCAGGGCACGTGTGGTCGTTCCGATTTCGACGAGGCATCATCATGAGCTGGCAGCCGCCGCCAAAACGCGGTCGCCTAACCCTTCACGACTTCTTTGGAACCCGTTCAATGTATGTAATTATCGTCCACTAACTGACGAAATCGCCATGAACGCGGGAACACGTGCGCTCTCCCTCCGACAGCCACGCCGGCCGCAGTCTACATGACTCCACTTCAAAATGAAAATCAATAATTTATGCGCAATCCACATTATGTATTCATGTCTCTTCGCGCCATATTCGCACCCTTCTTTCTGATTGGTCAATCAACTCCAGTCGTGAACAGTGATGAATGGAATATTAGCGTAACTGTGACCATATTTGGCACAGCCTCTGACGTCACACACTCGGCCAATCGATCGGCAATTTCCGTCAGTATTCGTGCCAAGTGACCAACTTGTAACATGTGTAATGGCCGCCGCTCAGTTCGATTTTTGATCGCAAATGCCGGTAAATTGGGTCTTTTATCCTCCAGTTTTCACCCTCCCTCGTGCTCCCCGCGGTCGCGCTGCACGCTCCCTGAGCCGGCCTTTGGCCGGCTTCTGCTATTTCTC
>NMRB01001034.1:135212-188752 GCA_002633025.1 Notospermus geniculatus | reverse complement strand
TCTGCCGCATTGGGAGGCGTACGGAACTAGTTTTCGGGGGTCTGAAATGCCAGGAAATCGCATCTAGGGTCATGTGAATTAAACATTTTTCTAAGTGCGAGGGGGAACCCCCCCCTCGCGCACCCCCCGCCGCTCGCTCGCGCTCGCGGCGGCCGCGCTACGCGCGCCACCGGCTGTAATACTTCAAGACCCGTCTGTCAGATTCCTTAGCGACAACACTGGCACTCACATTCCTCACAGACTCTCTGCCTGTGCCCGGTGGTGGGGATGTCTTCCTTTGTTGTGGTTGGTACATTGTACTTGCAGGCAGATGTACGTCTTCCGGCGTTCTTCGGGTGTCAGCAAGGTTTCCATGGACTGTTGAACTCTGCCTCTACAGATGTTGTGTAAACAGGACTTGTGACAAGAGTCACCGGCAATCAGCATCAGATGTTTCTTGCAAGGGTTGCAGTAAAAAGCCATAGTTGTGTTTTGATTTTAAAGGGGCAATCCACAAGTATTTTGAAAGAACATCTATGCAGAACAACAAAAATTTATGCCGTGGACGACGCCAGGGCAGCCCTTAAAATCCTAAGGGAACACTACCAGTCAAAGGGCAAACTGAGGATCATTGCCCTGTATACAGAACTATGCAGCCTACAAAAATCCAGCAACGAGAGCATGACAGACTACATGCTCAGGGCAGAGAACGCCTCGACCTCCCTTAAAAGTGCGGGAGAGGAGATTGGTGACAGTCTTTTAGTGGTTATGCTACTAGAAGGGTTACCAGCTGAATTTAACGCATTCGCAACCGTTACGACTCAGAAAGATTGAGCCCCCATCAGCTTTTCGGAATTCAAAGTAGCTTTACGGAGTTACGAAGAGACTGAAAAACTCTGGAATAACGGTGAAGGTGGCGACAGTGTGATGAAGCTGGACACAGGAAAGATCGGTGACCGTGGTGATCATAGTATCAAATGTTATTCATGTGGAAAACCAGGACATAAATCCTCAGGCTGTTGGTCAAAACAACAGAAGAAACGCGATCGTTGGTGTGAGACGTGTAAGAACCACACACACGACACTGCAAAGTGCAGAAGGCGGTGATTGGCCAGCAGTGTTTCCGCCAGAGGGTACGCAGGGTACGCTGTGAGTACCCTCAAAGGAACAGAAAAGGGCCATTTTTTCTTAATTTCATGGGGTTTTTTGCTAATTTTGAAGAACTGCATACCCTCAAAAATATTTCTGGCAGAAACCCTGGCCCAGGGCCTGAGCAGAGACTACTGGGGCACTAAGCAGACCCCCCCCCCCCGAGGCTCCTGGGGTACACCTAATTGGTTGCGTAACTTGCTGACGCCAGCTGGGGTGAGAAGCCCCTGGGAACCGTATGCGAAACAAAGGGCTGTTTTGGGGGGAATTAGTGTGGGCCATAAAGAATATTTCATGTAATTCATAGTAGTAGTTTGGACTCTCTTTGTGAATTTAGTGGTCGCACTTGTTATTCTTGTGATTTTCTGTTTATGTTAATGTATTTAGTGGGAAACCGTGTGCGCCGGCGCGGCGGGAGTTAGTCTTCTGTAATGGCGTGTTCAGTCAACATGTATCTGGTGAGATTGTCTTCGAATAAACAACTACGGAATCCCACCAAAGACTTATAAAGAGTCCTACGTGTAGGCAGGAACGGTACGCCTACACAGGCGCCCAACGTGGTCAAGTATTTGAACGATTTCATGAATTTTTTACAGACTTCGTGCACTTCGCGAAGTGCTGCACGCCAACCCCTGAGCTCAACACAGAGCCTATGTACACGCCCCATGTACATCAGTAGTACACAGAATATACGTAGGACACTGAGTGCCCGCAGGCCTGCTGTGGTGCATACACCCCGTGTGCATAGTGTGCATTGGTCGTCTGTACCCTGGGTGCATTGGACACTTCGTGTGTTACAAGTGATACTGACTCTGCTACTGCTGTGGCTGTCGTTTGTGTCAAGTACCGGTATCCTGCACACAGAAAGTATGGCGGACTTGAAGACGGTTCAACAACGTAGGATAATGATGAGTCATTTTACGAATGACTACATCAAAGAACTTTTTACTCACAACGGTCTCGACCCAGCCTCATTTAAAGACAAAGACGCGAGAATAGATGCATTGGCGGGTTTGGAGTCGTTTGAGGACCCGGCATTGTCAATCCCGGCTGCCATGGGTGCAACAGATGGTGGTGCCACTGCTGACCCTGGTTTGGAGGTGTACTTCAGGAAGATGTTGGAGCATTTTTCGGCTGTGAGGAGAGAGGATAATGCCGTACTTCTGAGCACAGTTGAAAAGATGGTGAATGCTATACCCAAGCCAGAACCGAAATACTATTACATTCCGCTCAAAGAAATGTCCAAATTGCAGAAGTTGGACGATATTGTTCTCCGGTTTAAGACTTTTGAAAATCTAGCAACGCGGCACAAGGTTGAGAAAGCGAAGTGGACAGCTGCGTTGGAGCCATTCTTGACTGGCAACGCTCAGTCTGCTTATTTTGCGGTGTCAGAAGCTGATCGACATGATTACGACAAGGTGAAAAAATAGTGCCAATGGCACTGTGCCCGCTCTGCTTGAAGCATGGTGATGGCCAAGGGAGAAATAACGATTTATGTTTTTTTTGGTTTTGGTGCCCCTAGTGACAAAGTGAAGAATTAGCCATTAGCCGTGAACAGAAATAGCCATGACATAATATCTATGTACCAAGTTTCAGGTCAGTAGCCCCAGCAGTTACGAAATGCACCACCAAATGGCAAAATTGCGAACTTTGACCGCTGTGACCTTGAAAAGTAGGTCAAATCAAAAACATGTTACATACGTCATGTATCCTCATTAGATGCACCTATCATAAAAATTTGGACATGATCCAGTCATTAGTTTAGGAGTTATTGCACTTTTTGTCTTTTTGGTTTTGGCCACCTGGGCTGGGTTGCACAAAACTCATGTTAACGCTAACTTGGTGTTGGCGCTAACATTATGTTAAATGATGTAAAAAGACAAGGGATTTTTATGTCATCTAACATAAAGTTAGCGCTAACACCAAGTTAGTGCTATCGTGAGTTTTGTGCAACTGGCCCCTGGTGGCCAAGCTGAGAATTGAATTGGACCAAAACTTGGTGCCATAGGTCATCTGACATAGGGGTATATACCGGTATGTACCAAGTTTCAGGTCAATAGCTCCAGCGGTTACAAAACATGCCACCAAAAGACAAAATTATGAACTTTGACCTCTGTGACCTTGAAAAGTAGGTCAAATCAAACTGACCTTGAGTAATTTTCCCACTTCAATTACTATAATTGTCAATTTTGCTTCCGTCATCAATTACGCTTCCGTCGTCAAATCGCACATCCATTGGGAATCGCACATCCATCGTTAATGACACTTCCATCGTCAAATTGCACATCCATTGTAAATGACGCTTCCATCGTCAAATCGCACATCCATTCTGAATGACGCTTCCATCGTCAAATCGCACATCCATCATGAATCACACTTCTATCTTCAATTCACAGCCATAAATGTCCTTCACGCATACTTGAACATTGTTCTGAATATCACACAAGGCTCGATTCCAACCGGGATGACTTGTTTTCCCAATTGCCCTGAAAAAGACGCAAAGAATTTAGTCTCGGCTAGCATTCAAGAGCTGCTCGGCAGGAGGGCATTCGATGAGCAGGGCCTCGCACACAAGCAAGGAACCAAAGGAAGTCTTAACCTAAAGCCTAGTCTACACTACCCCCGAATGCACCGCCGATGGAGTGCGGACCGCGAGCACAGGCTGTTCGCGGTGACCACCACAAATAGCCTGTATTTGCGGGTCGACCACGAATAGCCTGCGAACGTGTCTACACCTGGTGAGTACTTGCGGCTCTGCCCTGCTATTGGCTCCCGGCCGGTGACCTCATTCTGGTCAACTACATCCAGGTCACCACGCCAGCGGCCACTGACCGCTGATATTCCCGGGAAGGTGTCTCCACTATTCATGGTCATTCACGGTATGCCACCAATCATCATCGGCGTGCTTGCTCGGCGATTTTTTCAACATGTTTGAAACTGCCGCGAGTGCCCGTGAACACTCGCGGGGTGTTCGTGGGCATTTCCATTCGCAGTGCCCTGTCTCCACTTGGCCCGCGACTCACCGGGAGTGTCACCGCGAGTATACTCGCGGTGACTCCCGAGCCAAGTGGAGACCGGGCTTAAGGCCCGTATGCACAGACGTTCCTCCACTCACACTTGAGTGTGAGGTCGACCTTAATCTTTTGTATTCTACCCTGCAAACAATAGGTAAAGGTCGACCTCACACTCAAGTGTGAGTGGAGGAACGTCTGTGCATACGGGCCTAAGTCTTACATACGCCAAAATGAATAGAAATTGGCAGTTTGGGACTGAATTTTGGTGTCCTCAATAGAGAGATGTCCTCATGGCAGAGGTGTCCGCTAAGGGAGGATCCACTGTATTTTGATACATGCAACCCGTGATGGTGGTGCGAGAACATCTTGCTGTGATTCACCATACCTTTTTAAGAACTTGAGCAACAAGTCTATCTTTTCAAGGTTTTGAGCTTTGGCGAGATCCTGCATATAACGTACAAATCTTTCAATGTCTTCTAACTCAGGATCTGCAAAAAATTACAGTTCATCATTTGACATGTCACAATTCATGTGTCTGTCAGCTGGCCCGTTGGCCGAGTGGTGGATTGCATTTTTTTCTTTGAGTAGTGTAAGAGGTATCCGGAGATGTTGACAGCTCGGTTGCCTGAAGGCAAATAAGGTGGCGCCCTCCTGAGGTCTATTATGTTCTGAGCCTTCGTTTGACGTGTTTGCAGGGTGTTTGCAATTCGCTTGCTCGTCGCATGGGGGCTTTTTGTTTGTTCACGTCGGCTTTAAAGATCTCATCACTCACCATTGCAGGATTTGATCCACTCGTTCAAAATGGCCTTGACGTCAGGAAGACTGACAGCACCACATAAATTTACATCTTCAGCTGGTTCGTCTGTGACAGCCGGTGGGTCTGGTATAATCTATAATGAACGAAAACGAGTGAAAATTCAAACGTCCGACACAGTCAAATAATTTTCTATTTGTTACCGTCTGGAAGCGTGGTGACGCAGGTGTAAGACCTGTTTTCCATTGGCACGTTTCCGTGCGCGGAAACGCTCGAAAGCATTGTTTGTTTCCACTTCGTTAGTCACGGCGCAGAAAAAAACAATGCTTTCGAGTGTTTCCATGCACGAAAATGCACCAATGGAAAGCAGGCCTACGAGCATCTGACTTGTGTCTGAGGGGCTGCGGACTGACTGCCCAGTTTAGCTGCAACATGGTATTCTCAACCGGTCCCAAAGGATCGATAGTGTGTTCGATTACTTACAACGACCAGGCACTAGTGCTTTCTCAGACATGCGCATTGGAGGCCAATAAAAGAACGCCTTTGTGTTAGACACGAGTAGTGTCATGGCAGAGGCGCTCTGATTGGCTGAGTGTATCCCCTTGACACTTTACTCGTGTCTAACACGGCAGCGTTTGATTTCCCATACAAGTATTTTGTTTGCACACCAATGTACATGTTTGCGAGGGTGTGTGTATATCTACGTTCGGAAATGACATAATGCTCTGCTGGGATACTTCCCAAAGTAACCAGCTGAGGGGGAGAGTTAGTAGCGCCTGGCGTGACAGGCCCAACTTGGAGACTTCCGACAAATAAAATGCTGTCGTGCCAGGCCGGTGTAGGCGCGAGTAAGAAATAGAACATGCTACAAGTGACGCTCAGTGAGCTGCTCCTTGAGTTCCCAAGAAAGGTTTCTGGTGAGTCTGGGGTTAAGGCCTGAACCCACTGATACGATCTGGAAGGCGGAGAGCAGGAAAAGGTGGCAGTTTGGCCAAAAAAAGAAGACTGTATTCACCTCAACATCTCTGTTATCGCCGACTCCAGTAAAATCCAATCTCTTTGCCTGTGGTTTCTTTCGAATAACAGCTCGTCCTTTTGGCACTTTGAATTTTGGACTCCCTTTCTTTGGTGATGGGCTCTAAATGTGGAAGTAAGTACATGTGCTATGAGTATGTTGATGACGAAACTCCGCAAGACATTCTCAGATGTGCCCAACTGGACAGTTGACTTCTAGTAGTTTTACCAATGGCAAGCCGAATTTCAATTCACTAGGCAATACCCGTTCAGTGGGGGAACTGCTAATCAAGATGCGTCAGGTCATTAGGAGCGCTTGGGGGACGTAATGATGTCATTTTGTCACACGACGTTGCCGACGTCACAAATGACGCGGCGGAAATGTCGGTGACATCGTGACATCAAAAGGCCTAAACAGCATTTTTGTTTATATCTTGATATTTTGAAAACTATAAGTCATATCAAAATTCGGACTTCGTAAGGACACTTCCCAGGTCCGTCTGCATGTGCAAACCAAGTTTGACGGCAATCCATTCCTCAGTCTTGGAGAAAATTGCAAACAAACAAACAAACACACACAAACTCTCCTCAAATTTTAGTATGATTCTGACCCAAAATCTACATTCAACCACAAACTCCTTCTTTTTTGAGTTCAGTCAGTGCTTGTCTCAAGCAATTGATTTTCTGATTCAAAACAGAGGCCTAGGCCTACATCTACATTCTTCTCACCTTCTTTTGGGGTGATTTCTTCTTGGGAGATTTCGGCGGTGATTTTTCAGCTCCAGGTTTCCATGACAACTGTATCATGTTGACTTTCTTCGTGGCGGGATTCACGGTCGTCTTCTTGTCAACAGAAGCTGACGTCTTTTTCACCGACACACTGGACGATTTCTTTCTTTCGGAAGCGTAAGCACCGACTAATTCTGCCCTGATGTCATCTGGCAAGGCATCAAAACAACTCTGATCAACCTGGAATTAAGATGAAGAATTTGGTGATAAATTGAGACACACTGTTAATTGAGACAGATGCCACTGTCATCCCTGGAGTCTGGACACCTCCACCCATGCTCGAGTCACAACCCATCATCCCTGGAGTCTGGACTCCACCCACGCTCGAGTCACAACCCGTCATCCGTGGAGTCTGGACTCCACCCACGCTCGAGTCACAACCCGTCATCCCTGGAGTCTGGACTCCACCCACACTCGAGTCACAACCCGTCATCCCTGGAGTCTGGACTCCACCCACGCTCGAGTCACAACCAGTCATCCCTGGAGTGTGGACTCCACCCACGCTCGTGTCACAACTCGTCATCCCTGGAGTCTGGACTCCACCCACGCTCGAGTCACAACCAGTCATCCCTGGAGTCTGGGCTCTACCCACGCTCGAGTACCGGCTGCACCCCCCCAAATCTGCCACTGCAAATATCCAGTGTTAAGGCTTGAACCAAACAAATGAGTTTCAATCTAGAGTATGGTTGCCACAAGCACTGAATTCAGACTTTTCTATGACAGAATAGGCACAAATTTGACGTCACAGACACGGGCCTCGTCTGCTCTTTGACATCAAATTTCGTGAAGTTCTCGGACTGCTAACTGATGGTGACATCTAATGGCAGTAAAGTCTCCCAATGTGATGTCATCCCATTCAGGAGAGAGGCTGAATACATCAGAAAAGATTTCTCACCTGAGAAAATGAAGGCAGCTCCACAATAGGACTTGACGTAACTCTTGTTCCTGGATCATCTGGCGCGACCGTTGACGTAGGATCCCAGTGTGAACAGCCTGCTTCCTGTGACCCATCTCTATTCTTGGTCCCCTTGGCTTTTTTATACGCGTTCATCTCTGATCTGACCTGAGCTTGGATGTCGGCAGGTAACTCCTTCAACACGGCGGGGTCAATCTAGGAAGACAGGACATACTGAATATGGCAAATACTACCACATCGACGACTGAACTAGTTGATTTTTGGGGCAGAAAAGTGGCACAGAGATGCACTTGGATTAAAGGAGCATGGTATTGCCACTTTTTCTCGACAGCCGGCGCCACTGTGCCACTCTCCAACCAAGGGACCAACGATGTATTGGCGAGTTGACCCGATTTCCTCCGTGCATTTTGTAATGCATTTTTGTAGTTCGTATTACTGCCGCTAGGTGGCTCCCTCTACGTCGGCAGTCAAATAATGCATTTGAGATCCAATACCGTGCTCCTTTAAGAAGAGGTCACAGGTTCAGTTCCCCGACGTGTCACCATTTTGTCAGAAAGGATCAAGTGATTGGACAAAGTTTGCTTCCTCATCAGTTCGGGAAAGTTCCGAATTTGGAAACGTTTCTGATTTTGGAAGCCCAGCGATTCCAATATTGGCAACGTTTCTTTTTTCAGAAGCGGTTTTCGATTCCGATATCGGAATCGGTGTAGGCCTATTTGCATGTTAGGCCTAATCGGGATATGAGTATCAAAAATCGGGAAGTGTTTTTTTCCATTAACAGATGGCAGCAACTGTGACCTTGTATTTCACGGCGTAAAATCTGAATTGCTGGTGTAAGTTGGCTGCAATCATCGATAATCATCAATTACCATCATCAAAAGGCTTGATTGTGCCATAATCTCTGGGCTTCCAAATTCAGAAACATTCCCGATATTGGAATCGGAAATCGCTTCCAAAAAAAGAAACGTTGCCAAAGTCGGAAACGTTTCCAATTTTTGAACTTTCCAGAACAGTCATTATGTTGACTCCTTTGATGTCATGGAGGAGGGGGTGAGCCTACCTGTGACGGTGATGGAAAATAACTGGAAGGTGATGCATTCAACTGTCGTTCAGGGGTCGCAGTGCTCGAGGATGACGGGACTTGCAGGACTGGTGACATCGAGGGGAGAGGGGGCATCCCAGTGGCAGCTTGATCTTTCCTGTTAAAGAGAAATGAATATGAAGGTAAGGTACGTTTACCTGACACGCGGTAAGTGGAATGCGGATCGCGGAAAAGGAACACGGAATAGGCATCTGTTCGCTCCAACTATTTCCATTCATCCACTTATATGTATCTGCACGTGGTAAGTGGTTTGTGGAATGCGGAGAGACCAATCACTCGGTGTAGCGATTTTTCAGTCCAGAATAAAAATCCGCGGGACTAAAGTCTGACCCAATCTAGCTGTGGAGCAATGGAATGCGGAAAATGGAAATGCGACATGTATTTGTGGTTTTAAAGCGAATTGATATTGGATTTTATTTACATTTGGCTGGTGTTTGCAAACACGAAATTTCAGCCAATCAGAATGCACGAACATTTCTTTGTTGACATTCTGGAGAAGTTTGTTTACATTTTTTCCCGAAAATTCATCCCCTTTCAAATTCTATTTCTAAATCAAATTTTTTCGATATCAATTCGCTTTAATAATCTGCCAAAGCAGTCTGCATGACTGGCGTCAATCGGTGCACATTAAGAAGCCACTAGTTCACAATCTCGCAAGTGAAACTACCGCTTGAGGTACGGGGTACATTGAATGTTACACCTAAGTTACGAATCAAGGAGTCAACTTCCAGAACTTAGCTTCTTGATATTTACCACTTTGTGTGTCAATTTTTGTGCTTTCTCCTTGGGACACCTAAGTTACGCAGACACAAGACCCTGAGTTACGCATAACTTGCGCGTATTTAGGCCTGTCAATTGTGATCTGTATTGTAGCCTTGATCTGTTGACTTACCTTTTACGTTCAACCTCAACATTGTCCATGGCTGCTCCACTGCCAACATCGGTTTTTGACAATGGGTGATCGACTTTGGCCGTGCCTGAGGTAGATGGCGCTGTGTCCAACTTAGGTTTTGATGAGTTCACAACAGTAGAATTCGTCGCTGATGTTGCAGTCCCTGCTGATTGTGGCTTTGATTTCGGGGCCATGAAGTTCAGGATATTTTGTCGTCCCTGTTTCTCATTCTTGGCTTGTTCGAGCCGGTGGACTTGAATACCGATCTACAACGTAGTTTAGAAGATGATTAGCAGAATGGTACCATGACAGAGTCCAATCAGACGTGAAGTGACGTCATTTCCTTCCACCTGATGTCCCTCCACATTTTGTAAAGTCCGGCAACATTTAAGCGCGACTCAATGGAATGTGGGAGTCAGGAAATGAGACAGGAATTTGCGGTGTTCAATTAATATACAGTCGTCCGCTATTGGGCACCAATAAAGTCTGTTCGAATAGTCCGATCACGTTGTCGGTCAGTTATTCGAGAGTTGCGTGTGATTAAAGATTGGTGGAAACTCCAACTGACATATTGCCTAACTTCCGCATTCCATTGGGTCGCGCTTAGATGTTGCAGACTTTATAAATGAGCCTTTGAAGACCTACAGCCGAGACAAGCATCCAAATTTTTGCTTAAAATCATTCTGAAAACTCACATTTTATCTGAATGAAAATACTTACACCTCGGAGCTCTGCAACAGGAGCTTTCAGAGACCTGAACAAGCTCATACACTCAGCAGCTATGACGACAGGGTTGCTAGTGGCAACGGGAAGAGTAACAGACTTGCTGAGGTTGTCGACAACACCATGACCTAAAATAAACATAGACAAACTTTAGGGAGCAAGTAAATTCGTTCAAGAAGGATGTTTGAGTATTCAGTGCTTCGATTATACAACAGTACCGGTACACCCATCAATTATACAGATTCAGGGCCCAACAAGGTATGCTACCTACGTGTATGAATAAGCCAACAGGCCACGATGCTGTATGTGCAGCAACGATTATGACGTCACCGCGACGACGAGATGCCGCCATTTTGGACGGCACGTCCAACGCATTCGTAGCGTCAGATGCAGTCCAACATGGCTGACGTGCGAATTATGACGTCAATGATGACGTCATGTGCACATGGTCTATAATCATGGTGAAGGTATACCCAGTGTTAATTCTAGGCAGTGTTAGAGTGGCGGCGCGCCATGCCCTAAAAGGGGGCGCCACTGTGCCCTTTTTTAACCCCCTTGGCGCCATGCCTGCCCTAAAAAAATTATTCCCCCCAGACCCTCTGTCATGGTCCCTTTTGGTCATACCACCTTAGAAACTGGCTTAAATTGGCTGTTGACTGGAGTTATAGGGACCTTTTTAACTGACAAGCTTCTCAAATTCCGTTAGTAGAAATGTTGCGAATGAAAAGTGCCCTTATTTCCTAGGTTGAAGTGCCCTTTTCACAAAGTTTGCCCCATGCCCTTCTGAAATCCTAGAATTAACACTGATACCACACCCTTCCATTCCAAAAACTTCAGTCATCAGTGGCCCATGGAGATTGAGAGCTTCGCACTCTTGAGATTAGGGTCCACATTCATAGACATACGTAGGTCAAAGTGTGATACTTATCTTTTGTGTTGAACAAAGGATAAGTGTCACACTTAGGGCCGTATGCTTGGGTTGGACTTCAGCCACACTTTCATTAAAGTCTGGCTTTCCTCAATGCTCGAGTCAAAGAGAAAGTCTAACTTCAGCTATACTTAGGGCAAAAGTCCGACCCACGCATATGCCTCAGATTTGAGCAGTTTTATGAATGTGGGCCCTGGGCAACATGATGCAGGCTCTCTTACAGCCCTGAGGAACTTTTTAGGGAAAAATTAGGGATTTTTTAACTTAAATTTTTGGGACTTTTAGGGATAAAATGGCTTGAAAATAGGACATTTTAGGACAGAATTACGAAGATTTATACACAGATGATGTGAGCCAATTGCACTTCAAAAAGTGTATTCACACTTACCATTAGGCCTATAGGCCAAATCATGATCAAAATGGTCCTCTTTGGATGAAGCCATGCTTACAGCAGAAGCTTACCCAGGTGCGGATCCAGGATTTTTAGCTGAGGGGGGTCAGCGGCGCCGAGGGCGGTTGTAGCAGGCGGGCGCCAAAGATTCCCATGCCGACGGGGGTCTCCCCCAGCAAAATTTTCAGATCTAGAAGGCCGTAGACGCAATTTCCTGGCATCTCAGAATCAAAATAGAAGCTTTATAATTCTTGTGTTTTTGTTTATTTTCACAAAGTATTGAAAAAAAAAACAATTGTTGGTGGCTAGCAGGGGGTCACAACCCCCAATCCCCCCTCTGGATCCGCGCCTGGCTTACCTTTTGTAGAATTACCTACATCAGATATGTAGTTAAATAATGAAATCACGTGGAGATGCACGGCATTGTAAGGTCTACATCTGAAGTTGAATCCAGGGACAGCGAAGACTGATGGAATCCAGAGCATCTTCAGATGTAGTCGTGAATGCCGTGCACCTCGACGCTGCTTCGACGTCATCAGCGCGTGCGGAAGAACATGGAATAAGACAAAAATTAGGGATATTTAGGGAGAATAGCCCAAAATGGATGTAAAATTAGGGATTTTAGGGAGATTGAAAAAAAAGTAGGAATTCTAGGAATTTTAGGGCCGTAAGAGAGCCTGAACATGAAGAAATTTGTGCATACCCATAAATTTTGATGTTTCCACGGGTGCCCCCTTGCTGCGGACCTTTAACTTCAGCGTGATCGTACGGCCCTTGACTAAAACAGCGTTGAGCCTCTTC
The DNA here is from genome assembly GCA_002633025.1 of Notospermus geniculatus. Classification (NCBI taxonomy): domain Eukaryota; kingdom Metazoa; phylum Nemertea; class Pilidiophora; order Heteronemertea; family Lineidae; genus Notospermus; species Notospermus geniculatus. Next base: position 176,300 of record NMRB01001034.1, on the reverse strand, counting down.
TCCACTTCTTTGGAGAGGCCATCGATGAAGGTCACCATGTCACTGTTCTGGAACACAAAATGCCATATTGATGAAACGTACCCTTAATAGACTGTTCTCAAATTGATGTAAACGACAAAGACCTGCGCACTTCCGCCAAAATCTCAACCACAACCTTAGTCTGAAACTGAATGACGTAATGCAGACAACCCCACGACAGTGATGTCAAAGATGTTGCGTCAGACTCGACCATTGCTGAACTATGGACGGCGTCACGTCAGCTGGTTTCAGATTGAGGTTTTGATTGAGATTTCGGCGGAAGTGTGCAGATCAGCAAATTTGAGAATCGTCTGTATCTTTGCCAGAAGTGCAAACATGGAAAACGGCCCTCCCCTCCCATTCTTTTATGAAATTCTTAAGGGTTATGTAATGTTACTTGAAATCTCGAATTTTTGACGCAAAAAAATCTGAGTAACTGCACAAAGAATTGGGAAAATAAGGCTCGGGGCCCTCAGGAACCGTCATAAGAAGGTGCCCCGAGCCCTATTTTCTCAATTCAGTGTGCAGTTACTCAGATTTTTTGCATCAAAAATTCGAGATTTCGAGTCAGTTTTCATAACCCTTAAGCAGAAATACTGGTGAAACACTATCGCTGAAACAAAACATTACCTCTTTAAATCGGATCCCATAATTCACTTCAGCCGACACGGACTTCCTCTCCTTCTCCATTTTGATTGGCCGATCATCCTGGCCGCGGCAGAACTTATAGAGGGAGGCGCCAGTCTTTGGGCCAAACTCTTGTTGAAGGCGCTCCAATGAGAGAGCTTGGAGATCGGCGCAGGTTTTGACATTCATCGCTTCAAGTCGCTGGGATGTCGACCACCCAACACCTGAAGTAAACATCTCAATTACCACCTGATAAACATAAGCTAAGGTTACACCTGTTGAAAATACCCGTGTTTTTCCAGACCCGTGTGTACGAAAATCCCGGGAAGAGGCCACACTACTACACTGTAGTTAAGAAGCCCGGCGACAGTTGCGCTGCAAACATTGACTCTTCGGTCATTTCTGAATTGGCACACATTGTCGGAGGCGTGAAAATGACGTCATTTAATGGCTGCGCCATCTGTCACCGTGCGAAGAACTAACGATAACACGGGGATTTCGAAAAGTACGGTGAGATTGCCGTGTCTCAAAGACCCGTGTTTTTCAGACATGGGTTTCTTGAAGCCCGGTAATTCATAGGTGTGACCACAAAAAAACCGGGGATTTTATGTAGTGTAACCACGGCTATAAATCTTATGCCAACAAGTACCAATCAAAAAATTTTGATATCTGAAAGCTTGGATGCAATTTTTGAGGTCAATTTCAGTGCAACTAAATCTAAAACGAAATGTTTCAGGACCTTTGGTTTGGGTTCATCAGCTTACCACTAAGGTCATCCAAAAGATGATGTCCTTAATTGGGAGGTGTCCCAATTACAGAGGTCAAAATAAATAGAAACAACAAATTTGGATACGAAGTTTGTGATCTTTATAGAGACATATCCTCCAGGCAGAGGAGTCCACAGGCTGAAGTCCTCCAGGCAAAGACATCTCCAGGTTGGAGTCCTCCAGGCAAAGGCATCCCCAGACTGGAGTCCTCCAGGCAGAGGCGTCCCCAGGCTGGAGTCCTCCAGGCACAGGTGTCCCAGGCTGGAATCCTCCAGGCAGAGGCGTTCCCAGGCTGAAGTCCTCAGGCAGAGGCATCCCCAGACTGAAATCCTCATGGCAGAGGTGTCCCCAGGTTGGAGTCCTCCAGACAGAGGCTGAGGCATCCCCAGACTGGAGTCCTCCAGGCAGAGGCGTTCCTCAGGTTGGAGTCCTCACACAGAGGTATCCCCAGGTTGGAGTCCTCACGCAGAGGCATTCCCCAGGCTGAGTCCTCCAGGGAGAGGCGTTCCCAGGCTGGAGTCCACCAGCCAGAGGCATCCGTTAATACCCCAATCACACTGAGCTAGTTCTCAGTACGTTCTTGAAAATTTTGCCAAACAGGCTCAAACCGTGTGCAAACGGAGTGGACGTAGCGGCAACTTTTTACAGTCTTTTTACGAACTTCTTAGACGGGAATGGCGCTCCAGAACATCGATGCATTATTTGGCCAAGGGTTACACGTTCTAGCCCGTTTTACAATTTTTATAGGACGGGGCAGGACGTTTTGAGAACTACTTCAGTGTGACAGGCCCCTACAGGGATGAGGTTCTACTGTAATTGCATACACATCAACTAAACCTCACCAGGTAAATCTCTGACGACCTGTTTCCGCATGAAACTCTGCTCCTCCCCGACTGGTAACAGGTACTGTCCATTTGGTTTAGCGACCCTTGTGGCGAGGCGGGACAACAGGATATTGGCTCCTGAAATAGAAACGAGGACTCACAAAATGAATGCAGTCCACTGTTGTCCCTCAGTCACTCAAGTTCTACCTGCCGTGTTTGTGCACAGCTAACTGCAGTTCAACAACTTTCGCGCTGAATGTTACAGTAGAGGTAACTTATAATAACAGCATCAACCAGTTTTCAAGGTCTTCACTAAAAAGTTTTTAGTTTTAATGCTGGTCCCGAATGATCTTACCCCTGGCCCTCCCATTTTTATTGCAGATTTACAGAAATCTCAGGACCCAACTTTTTGGCCCCTAAAACCCGGGCTTCTGCATTTCCGTGGGAACCACAGGCTGGCCGGTCCTATGCTGCTGAAGAGAATTTAGTCATAGGAGAACGTGAGTAGGCCTATAGAATTTTCAGCAGCACCATCACATATGACATACCAAGGCCAGCAGACGCAGTGCATCCCGTCTTTTCCTCGATTTCCTCCCGCACGAGTGCAGCAAATTCCAGTGGGGTGGCGCCAGTCGTCGTGAGTAATTCTGTGCAGTCGACAAACAACTCATCACAGCTGACGGCTTCAATGTCATGGGTGTAGCTAGAAGTATAACCAACACAGATGATGAGAATATGAGGGGGATAACTGAATGAAAACAACTGTATCAGTTCAAGCATAAAGGAATCAACCATAAAGGTTCAACTATGTACAAATTTAGCAACCTACTGAAATTTGACAAGAGTTTGTTTGTTTGTTTGTGTGTGTGGAGTTTTTGAAGTAAAAGAGTTTAATCATGTTAAAGGATTGAGGAGAGGTGGGGCCTACATACACTAGGACTGAAGAGGGAGGTGATTATCTGAAATGAAGAAGAAGAAACAGAACAAACAAGAACAGAATTCTAACAGAAGCTTGGGTTAACCATTAAAGCAGTTCAACTCTTCGCTTTATTTTTTTTTTTCGCCAGCAGCATGCCACTTTTGGTGAGTGAAGATCCGTAAAACTAACAATAAAATTAGTATGGCCTTACGAAGAGCAGGCACACAGTACTACAGGTTTCTACGTGAAGTCCAACTTGACAGTCAGACCTTCCCAAAAATCTCGTGATCATCGATCATAGAAGAAATATATTAAATTAAAATGCAATGATCAGGACAGCTAAATTTCTTGTAATGCTTGAGTTTCATGGTCTTATGATTGCACATTTAGGACAGACAACCTATTAATCTTGCAACAAAACAAAACAAACAGAAATGTTGACAGTCAACGTTACTACAAGGATGATTCTTATGTGGTTTAATAATGTATATGAATTATCCTCAAAATGTTTATCACAAAATACCTTATAAATCCTCCCACAAGTGGGCCAGGTTTTATTTGTTTGCACAGCTGTCACAAGATGCCTTAAACATGTTAAAGGTGCTCTAGTTCGAATTGTAAACATTACCGTGTGCCACCTATTGTCAACTTCTGGTACTAACAAATCAGATAAAATCGAATTAAATCTCGCCTTTCACAACTTTCTGTTTGTTTTTGAGCGTAAAATCATAAATATATTTCAGTTACAAGAATACCGGTATTTATCAAGATAGATATCCAAGTAGATAACATTAATGTTTTGGTATACATGGTGCTGCAACCTGTCCGAGGAAAAATAACTATTATAATCAACCATGTAAATAAACAAACCGTAATGTTTACAATTCGAACTAGAGCACCTTTAAGAGTCAAATATAATGTTCTACAGTACATGCAGTCTTTATTTGATAAATTCACATATTTATCAGCAGTATTCATTGTTTTTCACCATTTAACAGCAGTATTCACGATGGCAAGTTTGGCAAAGTTTGTTTGGTCACACAGGTCCCAGATTGCAGGAGCCTTGCAGGCCCCACAGTGGTAGCATTAAGGATTTTTTTTCATGAGTCCATTTTTTTCAAGTGGACTCTTTTTGCGTCAGATTGCTTGAAAATGAGGAGTCCAAATTCGATTTCCATGAGTCCAACTAAATGGACTCTTTTGCAGGGAAGACCAGCAAATATGAAGAGATATGTTGACAGTGCGCGTGGTAACGCAGAGACGGTGTCAATAGGCCTAAGGGGGCGTTTTTTTCCTCATAGATCCTAAAAATTCATACGGCCATATTGGCATGGACGTTTTTCAATTGCAAGAATGAATGAAATGGTCCATGGACCATGTGCTCACCGGGTTGGACATAATAGTCCAATGACAGAGGGAGGTACATATCAGTTATGAGTCATTCCCAGGTAGGACTTCGATGATTTGGGGGTTATGCCACCTAGCGGCCATATTGGATGTCTGATCGGGCCGGAAATTCACATGCACATAAAGGTCATCTGCAGGGGACCACATAGCACATTGGAACGCTTTGGGTCAAGTCGTTCCTGAGTTACAGCACTTTGATGATTTTCGGGTTACGCCACCTGGTGGCCATATTGGATGCCCGATCAGGCCGAAACGTCAGATGGACATAAAGGTCATCTGCAGGGAGCCACACAGCACATTGGACCGCTTTGGGTTAAGGCGTTCCTGAGTTACCGCACTTTGATGATTTTTGGGTTACGCCACCTGGTGGCCTTGTTTGAATTCAAATCAGGCCGAAATTTGACGTGCATGTAAAGGTCATCTAGAGGGAGGTAAATATCAAATTTGAGCACTCTGCATCAAGTCGTTCCCGAGTAATAGCACTTACTTGATTTTCAGGTTACGCCACCTGGCGACCATACTGGATGTCCAATCGGGCCGAAACTTGGTATTTTTAAAGGTACCCCTCCAATGCATGTTTATGCAAAATATGAAGTCACTCAGTGAAATAATGACAAACTGGGGCAGGTTCGTCACTTTTGTCGAACTTTGACCTCTGTGACCTAGAAAAGTAGGTCAAATCAAAAACCCGTTATATATGTTATGTATCCTTATTAGATACACCTATGATAAAAATTTGGAGAAGATCCATTCATTAGTTCAGGAGTTATTGCACTTTTTGTGTTTTTGGTTTCCGCCACCTGGTGGCCAAGCTGAGAGTCGAATCGAACCGAAACTTGGTGTCATAGGTCATCTGACCTAGGGGTATATATGTACCAAGTTTCAGATCAATAGCTCCAGCGGTTACAAAACGTGCCCTGCTAACGGACAACGACGACGACGGNTTTCCACACTTGGTGTGGAACGGATTTTGCTGTGTTCGAGCTCCCAATGTTCGGACTTCCGGTGCAGTGTATTTGTATTTGTATTTGATTTCTCCATCAGGGCCAATGATGGCATTGGCCCTGGTAATCTCCAAAACCCAGTTAGACTGAACCTTTTTAAGAACACTGCTCGCACAAAGACGCATGCGCGGCGTGAAACGTGGTTCACGCCGCTTAGCCTAGATGGCACAGTTGTCTGGTAACTGATATCATGTTCCCCACTTGGATGGGGTCTTTTACTTGCCCTTGTAAAGAAACAAGGTACAATGCACCACGGCTTACTGTCCCATGCGACGGACGTGAAGAGCTGGGAGTGAAATCCCATATAACCCGGGCTAGATTCAACCCGGAACCTGCCGCTTGCTGAGCGGACAAGATAACCACTCTGCTATCAGGGCCAGTGCGGCGTGGTGGGTTTGGACAACATTTGGGGGAGTATCTCGACCATAGCAGCACTAAAACGCACCTCCAGTGTGTGCCCAGGCACTATACCTCATGAAGCTTCTGGTACGGTATTATACCGCAGACTGGACCTACAACCTCTTTGATGGCAGGGGCGAAGTCTGGACTTCCTAATCCCGGATAACTTGAGTGGGTCTAGATGAAGTCTGGACTCCCAGTCCGGACTTGACCCAGACTTCTACTTCAGGTGTAAGCGCAATTATCTTAGTTCTAGACCCGGCGACAGATGGCACTGCGATAATTACATGTGTTGTGACACTGAGTGGCCCATGGATGTGACTTCCGAATTCACCTGAGATCGCTGGGTTTCGTACTAATTGGATTTGTATTCTACAGTAAGTTAGTGTTCTGTTGGAGAAACCCAGACTTTTCTCGAGTCCGGACCAAAAAACCTGGACTTCTCGCTCAGGTGTAACTACAGCTACTACAACGTGGGAATTTGGCCTAGTGGTCAGGGCGTGCTGCCCCAGAGTGTCGGTGATTGATGCCTTATGCGAGGGTCCGTGGATTCAGTCTGGTAGGAAGCTATTAGTATGTCTTTCACTTAAGAAATCTGTTAATATTTCATGTTCTACAGCTACAGTGGAACCTCCCTCAACGGACACCTCTGCCAGAAAGACACCTACAAGGACACCGAAGTTCAGTCCCAAATTGATCATTTCTATTCATTTCAACCTCTATAGTCAGGACACCTCTCAATTAAGGACATAATTACCAGTCCCGAAGGTGTCCTTAATACAGAGGTTTCACTGTACTATAACATACAAAAGCCACTCTTATGACAGGTTCATCTCAGTGATTTATCAAAATATTCAATGCATTTTCAAACATTACCTGAGTTCAGTGACTCACAATAAATCATTCAGAACAATTTCAGAAACGTTTTTTTCTCCAACAAATGGACAAATTGGTCGTATGCAGAGATGATTGAGCAAGTTAATTGGCTGGAACATTAAGATGCTGCCAAGATGGCTAGCCGAGTAGTTTATCTCAAATCTGTTTCAACTACACCCTGTTCCAATTTTAGATTGAGCAACGCTGCCACAAGATAACCGAGCAAAAACCGGGGTAATATACTGAACAGGGCTGTTTAGACGACAGAGCAAAAAGCCACATTTCGATCTGATCTGATCCGATCGACCCACATTCAAAGCCAGATGTCATGGATGTGGTCTTCAGGATGTGCACAAGTTTACAAGACTCATTTTGACCAGGATGCACATGACGCACTCCGACTTCAAACTGAGCGTGTGGAACTCACCATACTTGCTGGACTGATGGAGGTAGAAAGTTTACACCAATGCACATGCGCCCAGGTAAAATTAATCTGCATTTGGGTCTTGTTTGCATTTTGATGGGCAATTTCGATCCAGCCTTATCTGGACCAATCTGCATTCATAAGAAGTGGACCACCTCTTTCGGTGGTCCACTTAGAATCCGGATTGCAATGTCCACCTAGGGCCAGATTGGTTTACGTTTAGACGGGAAAAATAAAGAGCCACATTCTGATATGATTGGATCGCATGTGGTCTTGTTCCTCCCGTCTAAACGCCCCCAACATTTGACGGTACCCTCTTCAGGCCTTTTGACATCATCGCGTCACCGAGATTGCCATCGCGTCATCTGCGACGCTGGCAACGCCATGTGACGAAATGATGTCATAACGCCACTCGAACGGGTATGACATCATTAATTCCCCAAGCGCTCACATGAATTTAACACTTCCCCCACTGATGGAACGGGTATGGCCTATTCCATCAAATTTGATAACTGTTTGGAATTGGTGAGTATTCACAAAACGAGAGATTAAAATCTACGCACGAAAGAAATTGACACAAACTGTACCTACACGGTTGTACATTTCAAGTGGTTGGCGTATACCACCAACAGCCAAACAGCAACACAAAGCATAAATTTCACGGTAAGTTTACCACTGAAACTTCACCTCGCACAAATACAGGAGGAGTTTTTTTCCTCCAACTGGATGCATCTACATTTTTAGCCTTCGGGTCTGGAAGCTCTTCAAATACGAGCCAGTAGAAAAACATTTTGAGCCGTTCCGCATGTGTTCACCAAGATGTTACTGATGTTTTAAACTGAATTGAACTTGGCATATATTAGAGGGATGTTTTTCTCTATTGCTATAACTGGTGGTTTCATTTTTCAAGTACTTGCAGGCAGGTACGGCAGTTAACGTCTACTAGGAGCTACTGTGTTTGCACAACTTGACCTCTGTGACCTTGAAAAGTAGGTCAAATCAAAAACCTGTTATATATGTTATGTATCCTAATAAGATACACCTATGATAAAAATTTGGAGATGATCCAGTTGTTAGTTCAGGAGTTATTGCATTTTTTGTGTTTTTTGTCTTGGCCATCTGGTGGCTAAGCCAAGAATCGAATCGGACCGCAACTTGGTCTCTCATAGGTCAACTGACCGAGGGGTGTGTACCAAGTTTCAGATCAACAGCACCAGCAGTTACGAAACGTGCCCTGCTAACAGAGAGGACAACAAATCAGTTTTTTTTGCTGGTTGTCCATGGGCAACCTGAATTCCAGAAGTTGGTTGTCCACGTCAAATGCTGATTGTCTGCAGGCCTAGGTGTTAGAATAGATCATTAAAGCGGGCTCTCAGGGTAGTTGTCCACGGACAACTGATTGGAGGAAATGACTTGTCCGTTTGGGAAAATCGGTTGTCCCGGGCTCCCGGACAACTGATTTGTCGTTCACTGGGACGACGACGACAACAGACTACGGACACAGCATGACAACTATTATAGCTCACTGGTGAGCTAAAAACTCACATTTGAATGAAATTTAAAATGAAGCTAATTTAGACTGCAACATCTTACAATACAACACAGAATTCTTGATACAAGTTGATGAGTCAGCAGATGAAAATCAAACCTCAGCAGGATTTGAAACCATTCATGTATCGTGAAAAACGACCTTCGGAGCTCATCTCAGTAAAGGTGTACCCTGATGAAAGCACAATTCTGAAATTGGCAATGCTGACTGAGGTATATTTCAAAGTATCTAGTCAGGTTTGATGCTGGTAAGATCAGGAGGAAAAATTGAAATTGAAAAGTTTTTTTCACAAGAATCAAGATAATGACAATGAGTATTAAGTGAAAGATACAATGTTCGTCTCGGAGGTATTTTTTTTTCGTGGGTTGCAATCAGCATGAAGACAGAGATTTCAATCACGTCAGAATAGGAGAATCTGCTTTGAAATGCAAAAGACGTTGTCTGTTTCACAAAGCGGAAATGGGGGAATATTTAACAGTACTCAGAAGATTTTTTTAGGGTTTGAAGTTAAGAGCCAAGGTGGCAAAGTTACTTGATGGTTGTTTGGTGTTTACTAGGGTTCAAACTGAGCCGAAATGGGCGGAGATTCTTAAAGGGACTAGGAAAATTTTTTCAAGCTTCCGTTATTACAAAATGCTAGTCTTTCATGATAAATTCCCACCGTCAATTCACTTTTTCAATTAAGTGTTAATTACTGGCACCCAGACAAATCAGTCATCACCACACCATGGAGCATTCACCACGTCACTGGGAACCTCTCGCTGTATGTATTGTATGGAGCGAGCTTGTACTCTATTATGTTGATTAGGTTCCCAGTGACGTGGTGAATGCTCCATGGTGTGAACTGCATTTTGTAATAACCGAAGCTTGAAAAAATATTCCTAGTCCCTTTAAGACTAAAGAGATCATTTACAGTTCAGAACTAAAGAGTCAAAATGGTGAAAGATTTGAATTTTGGGTTCAAAGGTCAGAACCACATGGTAAAATAAACTGAATTTAGGGGTCAAAGGTTAGAGACAAATGGTAAAAGAATTTGATATCAGGGTCCAAAGGTTATAGAGCCAAATGGTTAAAGAATTTGATATTAGGGTTCAAAGATTAGAGCCAAATAGTTAAGAATTTGATATTAGGGTTAAAGTTAGAGCCAAATGGTAAAACATTTTGATTTTAGCGTGCAAAGATGGAGCCAAAAGGTAAAAGAATTTGATTTTAGGGTTCAAAGGTTAGATATAATCAAATGGTAAAAGAATTTGAATTTAGGGTTCACTCTGGTTTCCTCTTGCTGTACCAAACACTCCAGTTTCCCCTGCTGTAAATTTGTCAATATTGTGGAGCAAATTATGACATTTTTGGCACATAGCCCGCAATTCAATATTCTGTCGCAACGCGCATTGTAAAACTAGAAACATGAAATCATCGAACATTCAAGATGCATGTATAAAATACCGCCCGGAGACAAGGAAATGTTTCGGCACCAAGCATGCATCCCCATTATTATTCACATTCCCCCAGGGACATGTAATCACACTTCAGAGATGATAGATTATGTATTTTATACTTGCGATGAAGATTAGTATGTCCGTTGGTGGCCTCTGAGACGGGCACCCATCTTATATATTCAGTTCAACAGATGAGGCCGCAATGCTACCGTTAACCATTTCAGGATGGAAGAAGGGCCTTGATAGCCTAGTGGTTATCATGTCGGCTTTAAAGGAGTTCGACGTCCAGGTTGTAAACAAACCAGTTTGTTTACAAACAGTGGCCAGCAAACTAGTTTTATTCCTTCGTGAAGGTGGCAGCACCAGTAGCGCCCCATGATCGTTAGACTGCATGGTGCCCGGTCCAATGCAACTCACTCACGATATTCACGTCAGTACATATCACCGACAATAGGTGGCAGCACCGCAGGCGTCGCGTGGACAGAGAACCAGTGAGTGAGTGTTTACAACTTGGACGTCCAGCTCCTTTATGTTAAAGTTAAAGCTTGGAGGAATTTAATTCCTCCAAGGTTAAAGTTTGGGTTTATAGTCTGATATCAACAACAGCAGAGGTTCTCATCACACTTTACATTTTAACCCCAGTCTGTCCTGAAACCTTTCAGTAGAACTCAGATGAGCTGCTCATTCAGCGCTACAATCTGAGCATTTCTGACCAGTACCCATTTATAGTACATTGCACAATTGACCTCCCTTCCGTGCCGCGCACCACCCACGTACCACATGCAGCGTCATTCACGTACCATCCTCGTATCTTCCGAGGACGTGGCGCGACGTCATGGAAGGCATGCAGTGAAGACGTAACGTCATTCACCGGACGTCACGCAACAGAGACGCGTGACGTACCCGTACCATCCGCGATGAACGGAAGGATACCTTCCGCGCCACGTCCGAGGAAGGTACGCGGATAAAGGGAGGTCAATTGTGCAACGTACTGTATACACCTGGATGGAGAGATGCCAGTGAGGCAAAGAGACTTGCCAAAGTCTCACGCCACATTGGGACCCAAACCACTACACCAGAAACTTTTACATGATTTTGAAAATAATCCCCAGCCGTCATCAGGTTTGAAGATGCACTCCAACTTTACAACATCAATCGCACTCGCATTTCCTCGACGAAATGTACACCAGTCCAATAGCGTCGATCGTCTTAGATGTCGCCAAGTCACTCTCCCGCCATCTTGGCGCGCCTGTCAATATTTATTGATCTGCGACAAAAGAACATTATTAATTCTGATCCAATTGATCTCGCTCAAGGCAAGAAGAATCTCTTTCAGATGGGTTATATAGATGTAGGAGCATGGTGGTGTAGTGGTTCGGGTCTCCGACTAGCGGTCAGAGGATCCCGGGTTCGAATTCCACTGGGCGTGAAACTTTGGGTGTCGGGGTGGCGCAGTGGAAACATCGGCGCCTGCCACCACTGAGGTCACGGGTTCGATCCCCGGTCGTGCAAGTGGCTTGATGTGGTAGAGAGGGCGATCTCTCCTCGACATCGTAGGTTTCCTCCGGGGGCTCCGGTTTCCTCCTACATATCATTAATATCGTCCAATATTGTTTGATGAGTAGCTATAATGCCCTAAGTGGGCACCTGCACTCCTGAGATAATATTTTAAAAGAAAAAGAAACTTTGGGCAAGTCTCTTTACCTCACTGGCCTCTCTTCACCCAGGTGTATAAATGGGTACCAGTCGGAAATGCTCAATTGTATAGCGCTGAATGAGCAGCTCATCTGAGTTCTACTGAAAGGTTTCAGGATAGACTGGGGTTAAAGTGTAAAGTCGGATGAGAACCTCTACCGTAGTTGATATCAGACTATAAACCCAAACTTTAACTTTTTTGTGGAGGTCGGGTGCAGTGGCAACATCAACACTGCTGCCACTCTGGTTTCCTCCTACATTCTGAAATATTCAATTGGCCGTGGTAAGTTGGAAGAAACCAACCCAAACTCATGTTTCTCACTTGGACTGGGTCTTCTGCTTGCCCTTGCAAAGGCAAAAGGTACAAGATACCAGAGCTTTTCTATCAGGGCCGAAGCCATAGCATTATTGGTCCTGGTAAAGTTGGAAGAAACCAACCCAAACTCATGTTTCTTACTTGGATTGGGTCTTTTACTAGCCCTTGCAAAGGTACAACGTACAAGGCACCATGACCAAAGCTTTTCCATCTGGCCCAAAGCGATCATTATTGGCCCTAGTAAGAAAGGAAGTGGCCACTTTCTTTGATCAAAAGTGTTACATCTTTAGACAACATCCAGGTAAACACCCAGGTTTTTGGAGGGACAGTTTATGTTGAGTTCGCAAGGCGACACAGTCTCTTTAAGAGTGGATTCCAAGGGTTAACAAACTAGCTGTCTTTTCAATTCAATTGCGACCGCCACTGGATACAAACACAAGTCAATAATACAGCAATAAGTGACACGCGATCTTCTCATAATCTAACAGAATCACTCTCATACATATTTCGAATTGTTAAGACATGTATCACGAGAAACGATCGCGATATTGATCACGGAGGATCCGATGGCGCCACGGCCTGCCTCCGTATCGGGGTTGAGTCTGGTTACTGGATTGTTTCCTTAAGGGATGGGGAGATATAACTAATATAGAAATGAATACGTTTGTTTGAGATGATTTTAATAGGGGTTTGGAGAGTGCGGTATTTTTGAGAATTGACTCCCGTCTGAGAGGCCTCAAGTTCGATTCCCAGTCCTATCACCACTTTGTAAGACAAACGGTGTCTTCCCATTTCGCCCTTTCCCAATTCGCCCCCTAATGGTTATTGGTTTCAATTTTACTCAAGTTATCTATTTGCACCATTGGAGTGAATTTGATAATAGACAACTTACCAAGTAAAGGAAGTGAAATTTTAAATCAAGCACATCGTGGATCTACACAGAAAAGCCGAGGAGAACACTGCTTTCAGAGTAACTGAAGACGACTAGAAGCAACCGCTGGCAACGAGTAGAACATGAGCAACTGGCTGGAACTAGCGGCAACGGTCGGCAATAGCGTTGTCGGTGCGCGTACATCGGCCTGTTTGAGCATCTGATCAGTTGCTGCTGCTTCCAGGTAGTCGCCAACTGTTGCCGGAAATGCCATTGCCGGTAAATGCTTCCAGTTGCAAAGCCGGGATATATGCTAGGCTTTACGGAGCACTTTCGAATAAATACCTAAGACAGGCTTATGGTAACTATTTGACAGGGTTATGGTAACTACTTGACAGGGTTATGGTAACTACGTGACAGCGTAATGGTAACTACGTGACAGCGTAATGGTAACTCCGTGACAGGGTTATGGTAACATTTCAGAAGAATGCAAATATTTTAGTTTTCTGCACAATTGCCACCAGCGGTGAAAGGGTTAAATGGAGAAAAATCCTCACACGACGAAAAACGCTCTCAAAACACAAACCACCACAACTTCAACATTTACAACAACCAAATGATTATTGATCTATCACTGGCGCCGACGAGAAGCCGGGACAAGACGCTGGCGTCTAAGACATGCGGTTAGGAACCCTGGGACACTGTACCAGCGAGATGAACCAATAATCCTGCCGAGTGCCTTTTCTCATTTTCAATGATCCTTGTCTACGGATGTGTCATTTGAGAATTTTCCTGGCGACATCCTCGTGTTCTGTGTCAGATCGTTTTTCGTTGTAAGTTTGACGCCGACTGGCGCCAGCATAATGCTACAATTGACAACCGTGATTGAGGAGATAGAATTTTGATTCAGTCGTAGATTACATTTCTTTATTTCAAATCATTTTGTGTTGTTGCGTCTCTCGAAGGCTACAAGATGCCATGTGAACTTCCAGGCAATTTGTCACTGTATTTTAAAGGGACCGTATTGTAGCTAGCTATTAGGCTCATATAAGTGCGCTACGAATGTCGTGGGCAAAAGTCGCCAGTGGGACCCTACTATTACTGGCAGAAGGAAACGGGCGTGCCCAGCAAAAACCTGCACTGTCAACGAAAGCTGCCCTCTCTGTCACATGAAGACATCTTCGATCATCGAAGGCCGATCTGCTCACCACTACGTTACACCGCACATCACCCTTCAAGAAATAGACCAGTCGGCGGCGTATCTTGGCACCGGTACTTTATATCGGGTCTTCGGCTACAACTCTTTGTACCACGATTCAAATTTTACAACACCGATTCTGATTGGCCTCTTCTTCTCGAGGCGGCAGATACACCGTGGACTGGTCAATTTCTCGAAGGGTGATGTGCGATGTAACGCAGTGGAGAGCAGATCGGCCTCCGATTATCAAAGATGCATGAAGATGGATCGAACTGGGACTGAACCGAGTACCTCACAGGTAATAGGCAATCGTGTTTCACTGGACCACTCTGACAACCCACCTCCACACTTCCTTAAAATATGTTTTCCCACCACTACAACCTGTCAGCCAGAATATGCAAAATTTCATCACCGATTTTTTAAATTATTTTCTCCACACTTGACGTTGCAGACTGGTTGCCTCATATCAGAAAGACGTTATCATTTCAACTTCCCCTATCGATTTCAACAACTTTCTTTATCTATTCCTGCATGTTCTGCAACAAAAACACCATCTAACACAACTCTAGATCATTTCTTAAGCAAACCAAGTCATTCCATCCGTAAAACCACCTGATAAACAAGGCGCTGGCACCAACTTCATGATTCACTAGTTTTATGTTGCAATAAGTCACTGAAGTGGAAATAAAGGTATGTAATGATATCGTATGGTGCGAGACTATAGCCGTGTTTTACGAGAAACTGTATGTAGTGATATCGTATGGTGCGAGACTTAGCTGTGTTTTACGAGAAACTGTTGAAACTAATGGTTCATATCCTGTTCTTATCCTGTACGAGACGAAAAGAACACGAAATATCATGGGTTGTACCAAAATACCACATATTAGGGAGGTTTCGCAAGCCCCCGATTAGGCCGTACGACGACGTTTATCTATTGTTTGGGTATACCCACACAATAGATAAACGTCGTCGTAGGGCCTAACCGGGCGCTTGCGAAGTGGAAACTATGCCTGTCACCTCTTACGTTCTGGGTTCAACCCCTGGTTAAAGTTAAAACGTAAAGTTAAAGCTTAGGATAGTTTCCACTATGCCCTTCTGAGAGCCCCTCTTAGATAAGTTCCCTGCGACGAACNGACTATGAAGAGATCAAAATATGTTCCTTATCCCAAACCATCCTTACTCAATCAGGGGCATGAGGAGTATAAATCCCTAATCCTTAATCCTTAATCCCTCATCATGTATATCCACCAAGGCAGACGTCAGGGATTGAGTGGAGCCCTTCCATCTGTTGTAGATGAGCCTGCAGGGGGGCCATTTCTAAAATGCGGATTCGGCGGAATCTGCGGAATGGAGTTAAATCGGCGCATTCAGTCATGCAATTAATAGCCCAAGTGTGTATATAATTTGTAAACGTGCCCGGGATGAGATAGGCCCTACCGTGCATGTTTGTACAAGGCCCTTATCTGTGGTCCTTTTGTTTCCGCTTCCCAGATGTATTTACCCTCAGGCTCATAATGCGGTCATAATGCCAACGGGATGTGTGCCTCATAATATTATGTTTACAATGCTAGGCCTACCTTGTAGAACAAAATTCTGGGATCAACTATTTGCGATGCCATTTGGACTGCGCTTTGTCGGCAGCGTTGACTGTGTGTTGGAAAAGATGCTTTTGATTGCTGTTTTTCCCCAAACCTCAGCAGCAAATTGCGACTCCAAAACTGCACCCAGATTTGGAATTTAAAAACAATGACTGCTACATTATATTCTCGTCCCTTAGATGCCAGCGTATCACAACATCAATTTTGATTTAAAATCCTTCCACCCCACCCCACCCCCTTCCAAACGGGTAACGAACCCGGGGTAACGAACTGATGGCCTATGCCACATCCCCTTCGAACTCCGGTATAAACTGCAAAAACCGACCTTTACACATTCAAGCATGTGTAGGCACTATTAATTGCGTGACTGAACTCCCCTATTTAACCTTAATCCATAGATTCCGCCGAATCCGCAGATTCCGCCGAATCCGCATTTTAGAAATGGCCCTGCAGGGGGTCTACAAGCAGATTATGATTTTTTTCAGCCCCTTAAGGGCTTTTTAGGGACAAAATTACTGTGATCAACACTTGAATCCTGGATTACAGCTTTCCTCACCATGTGTTCATCAGAAGGTAGCTGCCCAGACCCCTGCTAGGCCTATCTTTCCAGGTGTTAAGCGCTACCTTTTGTCTCTCTGTCATCAATTATAACAAAGGGTATTTTGGAACTGGCTACATCCTGTATAGTTTGGTTCCCGAACACACCGCTAGGGCTAAAAGGGTTCGGTATCGGCCTCGTTTGACCTTGACCCCCACACACCAAAATCGGTGTGTCTGACGTCACAGAGGACAGACTGGTTCGCGATCCCAACATAGCTCACGGTATGTTGGAACCAGGAACCAGTCTATCCTCTGTGACGTCAGACACATCGATTTTGGTGTGTGGGGTCAAGGTCAAACGCGGCCGATACCGAACCCTTTTAGCCCTAGCCATGCTAGCGGTGGGTTCGGGAACCAAACTACATCCTGTAGACAAAAGGTATAAATTGGACCAAAGAAGGGAAGCAGTTGGTGATGCATAACAATATTATTTACCAAGGGGTCTTGTCTTATCTGGAAACATCCATATTGTCCTGAGATCAGTGGACCACGCGATTTCTATCAAATAGGCTTGACCCTGATCTCGCAATTCAACATTTCTTCAAATTTTGGATCCAGCATGTAAAAGGTAAAAGTAAAAGTTAAAATTTGGGTTTATAGTCTAATATCAACAACGGTAGAGGTGTCATCCGACTTTACACTTTAACCCCAGTCTGTCCTGAATTAAGAAACCTTTCAGTAGAACTCAGATGAGCTGCTCATTCAGCGCTACAATTTTTCCGATCGGTACCCATTTATACACCTGGGTGGAGAGAGGCCAGTGAGAGAAAGAGACTTGCCCAAAGTCTCACGCCCAGTGGGATTCAAACCCGGGACCTTCTGATCGCTGGTCAGAGACCCGAACCACTACACCACCATGCAGGGTTCGTACACCTTTAGGCTCTCAAATTTCAAGGACTTTTCAAGGACTTTCAAGGTCTGATTTCAGCAAAATTCAAGGACATTTTCATCAAATTTGTATGCCAGGGTGGGTATTTCCCGGCATCTTGACAAAACAAAACCCCAGAGTCATCAAAACTTCGGAAAGAATGAGCAAATAATCAACGCATGAACAATGCCATTCATTGTCAGCAATGATGAAAATATAAGGACTTTCATTGACATTTTAAAGATTTGTCAGAATTCAAGGATATTCCAGGTCCTGGATATATTATTCCTAAAATTCATTGATATTCAAGGATTTCAAGCACCTGTATGAACCCTGCCATGTCTCTCCGATGAATCTGATCGAGATTGAACCCAGAACCTCAGAGACGAGGCACCGATGTTTTCACTGCACCACTCTGACGCCAACAGAAAATGGTGGTGGTCGCCGATCATCATGAGAAACAGGGTCAATGGCGAACCATGAGCTAGCATCACAACTCAGCTGAATTTCTTTGTAATATCATTGTCATTATTTCCAGGGATATGCAGGGAGTGGGCTTTTAAGGACAAAATGATGAGACAAGAAAACCAGTTGAGACACCAGGCACACCAGGCCTAAATGGCACAGATCACCACGGATAACCACAAAATGTGGCTTTTGTCAAAATCACAAAGACCGACATCCTGGATAGCCAAAGGCTGCCTCCATCGAAAAGACCATCCAGGCGTTTATTTCTTGCATGTGGGTGTGAAAAACTTTTGCTGAGAAAGGCCTATCAATGTGAACCCCAGTCATTTTCACAAAATGTCAAATCGAAAGACGAACACCAAATATGGGATTATTCGCCGATAGAGAACTTTCAGCAAAAGAAATGCACAGCAACGTGAGGAAATTGACTCGGGAAAAGAAACTCGCACTTCCAGAATGAGGAGGATGGTCTAACCAGGATCAAGTGTCAGGAGGATGGTCTAACCAGGATCAAGTGTCAGGAGGATGGTCTAACCAGGATCAAGTGTCAGGAGGATGGTCCAACCAGGATCAATTGTCAGGAGGATGGTCTAACCAGGATCAAGTGTCAGGAGGATGGTCTAACCAGGATCAAGTGTCAGGAGGATGGTCGTTTGGCATTAAAATTTCAATCATGCAGCAGATGATAATTTCTGCATTTTTCGTTGCGTTTTCCTCAAAATGAAGAGATAGATGGCGATAATGTCAATGTCTTTATCTCATTATTCCTGTAGAAAAATGTACAGCTCATTTTTTCATTATGCAATGTCAACACTTAAAATGGTGTCAATGACGTCGCTTTGGCCTCACTGCTTGCAGCGCCGGCCTGATGGGATAAAACAGCAGGTGGCTTCCCCATTCCCTTTAAATCAGGACACTCTCCAGTGCAAACCACCTAGACACCATAAAAAACGTTACTTTAGAAATATGATCAGCTTAATCACCGTGCTGATATCCCGTGACAAACAATACCTGTGTAAGAGGTTTACTTTCCCACATCAAGATCTTAAGACAACACCAACGAACAATGCTTAGATCCACGCAACGCCATGCAACACGATACGCCATCACGGCGGAAAAATTGCGCATTGTGTTGCGGCTCTGAGGATGTGCGCATCTTTGCATCTCAGAATTCTATTGTCAGCTGATATCAATATCTCTATAAGCTCAGAGCAACAGGTATCAAACACGAGTGCTTCTAGCGTTATCAATCTGCGTTTTTTTATGATCCATCAGATTTATTGAAATATTTCTGCGAATGGAATTTCTGGCTCTAACATGCTCTACATGTGGAAATCTGGAATGAACAAACATGGAATATTTTTTAAAAGAGCACGGTATTGCCACTTTTTCTCAACAGTCGGCGCCACCACGCCACTCTCCAACCGGAGGGACTAACTACGTTTCAGTGAATGACCTGATTTACTGCGTACATTTTGTAATGGATTTTTGTAGTTCGTGTTGCTGCTGCCAGGTGGCTCCCTCCATGTCGGCAGTCAAACTACGTATATGCTCCTCAACGTAAAGGAGTTCCTCAAGGTTACTGTTCTCAACAGGAGAGAGGAACTCCTTTACGTTCCTTCAGGAACTCCTTGACGTTGAGGAGCATTCTAAAACACGGGCCTTTGTGTATATTATGACCTAGTTTACCCCTTAAAGGAGCTGGACGTCCAAGTTGTAAACACTCACTCACTGGTTCTCTATCCACGCGATGCCTGCGGTGCTGCCACCTATTGTCGGTGATATGTACTGACGTGAATATCGTGAGTGAGTTGCATTGGACCGGGCACCAGTCTAACGATCACGGTGCGCTACTGGTGCTGCCACCTTCACGAAGGAATGAAACTAGTTTGCCGACCACTGTTTGTAAACAAACTGGTTTGTTTATAACTTGGACGTCGAACTCCTTTAATATTTTGTCCTCCAATGCTACAAGTATTAAAAAATCGCCACTCCTACATGTATGTGATTTTTACCAGCACACACAAAACGAAAACAAGAGGCCCAAGGGCCTGGCGCTCAGCTGACAGTTGACTTCAGTTGTAGTTGTAGGTGTAGTGAAGCATGCTGAAGGAGAGGTGGAACTGTAAACTGGGTCCAAGGACTTTATTATAGAAAACGAAGAGAAAGACACCTTGGCTCAACTGGTCTTTAAGCAGGTCAAGGAAGTAGATCACTTCAAATTACACTTCATTACCTTCAGCTTGATACCAAACATGACTACCTTGGCGCAACTGGTCTTTAAGTAGGTCAGTAGGTCACAGAAGTAGGTCAGTTCAAACCANGTCAAAAACGAGGCAACACACGCAACTGCCGGCTACAAGTGTTAAAATCATATTTTACTGCCGTTTTAATCTGCATCACCTGAATTTCTAACTGATCAGCTTCATGCCGTAGGTAAAGACAAAAATATCAGTGTAGCACTAAAAAAGTCTTGAGTGCTTCCCACTCATCCAATTTAGCTGCAAATATTTTCAATATTTTCAATTAAGAAACCTCCGGGGGCATAAAACGCAAGTGCGGTATGTTACTACTTGGAATTTTAGATCTGTTTTGGGGACCAGCAGTATTTATAATGCATGCTGTTTATCCTTCAGGTCACTGCTTTATAAAACATTTCTTTGAAGTTTTCACGTATTTTTATTAGGATTCTTCAAGTATACTTAATGAATACACAAGTTTCAAATCTGCTCATTGGAATATTGCATTATTGAGAATTCCTTAAAGTTTTTCACCATTTTGAGTGCGTTAACCACTTCACAACTAAAGTTACATCATTACAGTTTCCTGTGGCTAATGACATCATTATGACATCATGTCTGACGTCATGTAGTGCATTTTTGCCGAACACAACGTAGTACATTTAAGTATAGGCCTATGCAAAGCCACTGAGTGTCACGAAATCATGGCAGCGTCATGGCGTACATCCAGGTAACTTCCGCATATGTGACCCGCTCTGGCAAAACCAGTTGCATGTTGCTCTCAGCTTGGCAGGTTGAGACCAAATGTTTGTCAGTTTCACTATTGTCTGCCTATCATGAAATCTGAAATGATCTATTTCTTCCATTCTCTTCTGGTGTCATCTTAGTCCGTTGAGGGTCACCTTCTCAGCAACATGCGACTGCTTTTGCCAAGGCGGGTCACATATATCACGCGGAAGGTACACTTCAATTATTGTGTATGGTGCAAGTACATCACATGTCGCTTCTGCGCGACTTCTGCCCACCATGGGCGAATGACGTTACGTCTTCACTACGTGCCCTCCATGACGGCGCACAACATCCACAGACAATAAGAGGATGGTATGCACATGACGCTGCATGTGTTCGCGGATGGTGCAGGGTGCAGAAGGGAGGTCAATTGCGTAATGTCCATGTATATTGAATAGAGCTGGATAATGCCGTATTTGCTGCAAAACCCTCAATCAAATATTTTCCGAACAGGGCATTTTTAATCATTTTGTTTACCTTTGCTTTCCATCCATTTCATAATGAACCAATTAATAATGGGTCATTAATCTTTGATTTGATTAATGGCTTGGATTGAAAAACTGATTTACGTGTTTTCCCTGCTTGAGATCAGATGCTGGCTAACGAGCAAAATGGTTAATGAGAAAATTATCTTTAACCATGAAGACGGTAATAAATTTTGTGAAAATATTCAATCGTAATGCAATCTATTTCTCTGTACCTTCAGGTTAGGACTGTGATTTACCAGGGCTCTACCAGAGAACTGTGATTAACCATGGTCATACCAGAGAAGGACTGCGATTGACCAGGTTCCTACCAGAGAAGGACTGTGATTGACCAGGGTCATACCAGAGAAGGAACATGATTGACCACGGTCATACCAGAGAAGGAGCATGATTGACCATGGTCATACCAGAGAAGGACTGCGATTGACCAGGTTCCTACCAGAGAAGGACTGTGATTGACCAGGTTCCTACCAGAGAAGGACTGTGATTGACCGGGGTCCTACCAGAGAAGGACTGTGATTGACCAGGGTCAACCAGAGAAGGACTGTGATTGACCAGGGTCCTAGCAGAGAAGGACGGTGATTGACCAGGGCCCCACCAGAGAAGGACTGTGATTGACCAGGGTCCTACCAGAGATAGACTGCGATTGACCAGGGTCCTACCAGAGATAGACTGTGATTGACCAGGGTCCTACCAGAGATAGACTGTGATTGACCAGGGTCCTACCAGAGATAGACTGCGATTGACCAGGGTCCTCCCATCCGCGTACCACATGCAGCATCATGCACGTACCATCCTCGTATCATCCACAGACGTCGTGCGCCATCATGGAAGGCACGCAGTGAAGACGTAACGTCATTCACCCATGGTCCGCGGACATCACGCAGAAGAGATGCGTGATGCACCCATACCATACCCGATGAACTGACGCATACCTTCCGCATCACGTTCGCGGAAGGTACACGGATAAAGGGAGGTCAATTGTGCAATGTATGGTACATACATTTTGCCACTTCCCCGCTACAAAATTGATCCATGATGTGTATCTTTTCATGCCGAGAATATTCCATAGTATGGAAAGCATGGTATCACAAAATTGATTATTTGGCATTTGATCTTTTTTATGATTAATTAGCAGACATTTAACCTTTTCGTAATAACTTCCAGGATAAGAAGATTAGAAACTCATATGTGCTCTCTACCATACGCATGATTTTAGGGCTATTGCGTCGTTAACTCCTTGCAGAGAACAGCCAACTCCATCAGAGGACAGCCAACACGTTTGGTCACAACTGACATCCTTAAACTTGCGTAAGCTACTTTTGACTTGTGCATAACCTACGAGCTATGTTACGGTACATGTAAGTTATGCGACATTTCACCCAGTACTACGTGCGTATGATTATGTGCAAAATTTATGCACAACTTATGCAGTGATGCACAACTAAGGCATAAGTTCATTCTGGTAGTTGAAGTCGGAGTCAGAGTGGTTATCATGTCCACTCAGCAAGCGGCAGGTCCCGGGTTCAAATCCAGCCCGGGCCATATGAGATTTCATTCCCGGCTCTTCACGTCCGTCGAATGGGACAGTAAGCCATGGTGCCTTGTACCTTGTGTGTTTGCAAGGGCAAGTAAAGACCCCATCCAAGTGAGGCAAGTGTAAGTGTAAGTGGGCAAGTAAAAGACGCCATCCAAGTGAGGAACATGAGTAGCTTGAAATGGCCTCTTCTGTACTCACCAGGGCCATCACTTCGGCCCTGACGGAAAAATCGCCTGTATCGAGTAGAACCCTAGGCCCTTCAGAATTTTCCAAAGATGATGGAAAATTTCACCATTTGCAGCCGCCATTAGAAATCTCAAGGACGTATCTGAGATTTACACTCTATTTGAACGCTCAAGGTCGATTATGAGTCAACCCAGCCGAGGCAATGGCCATCCCTCCCGTAACCTTTGATTTATTGGGCAAGGTCATTGATCACCGGCTGAGTGGCTGGTAATACGTCGATGAGACGGAACGGATAAATCACGTCGAGTATCAAGGACATTGGTGACCATGGATGAACTCAGTATGGCTTAAATAATCATCATGGGCTGCGTGGCGCAACGGAAACATCGGGGCCTGTCACATCCGAGGTTCAAGCCAGGTTCCATCCTCAGTCTGACTAATTCCTTATTAAAGGCGGGGACCCTTTTTGACAGTGCACGTTTTTTGCGGGAAGCATGTCCAGTGCCCGGCCCAAAATCATCTTCAGAGCCAATAATGCTGTATTTTGCTAGCTCAGCTGTCGTAAAATTATTCTTTCATTCATCCCACTACGCCAGGAGAAAATCTGAAATCAGTGAAATCTGACAGCTAGTGGTTATCACGTCCGCTTAGCAAACACAAGTCCTTGTTTGAATCCACCCTGTGTCATATGGGATTAATCATCCCTGGCTCCTCACGTCCGTCACCTGGGACCATGGGGACTGTAATCTGCGGTGCCTTGTACTTTGTTCCACTGCAAGGGCAAGTAAAAGACCCCATCCAAGTGAGGAACACGAGTAGCTTGAGATGGCCTCTTCCACACTTAGGCCTAGAAAAAAAATTGTGTGTTTCCGGTCATTTGTAATTTTCCGACCGACCCTCAAAAATTCTGACTGGCCAGGAAACAAAATTGCTTTTTCTCACAAAAATGCATCACCTATCAAAATAAATTTCTTTTGCTCTCTAGGCCTTTAGGCATCGATGTCAGAGCAGCTTTTGAGGCTGTTCCTGGCTTCTACCTTTAGTATAATCCCTGTAGCTGCAATAAAATTATCTGTACCAAAAATGGAAAATATGAAAAAAATCCCGACCGTCCGACCCTCGATTTTTGGAAATCGCCGATGACCAGAAACACACAATTTATTTTTCTAGGCCTTACCAGGCCCAATAATACTTTGGCTTCAGCCCTGATGGAAAAGCTCTAAAACCTTTTTTCACCATCCACAACATCACGAGAGAAAATCTGACATCAGTTGGGCAAACAGTTCTCCAGCGACACTTGGGAATTGGAAAGCAGCACAGTGGAGACATTCTGGACATTATGCCCACCTCAACTTCCGTCGAACACGGCATGATTGATATCCATTTCAAATAATCAGATCTCGTTCATTAATACAAAAGACCTTGACCGTGGTATCTGCCCTAAACTGTCGGGTAGACCCTCATCCGAGCGGCGCCTCCACTTGCCCCATTACTGCTTCACTTAATGCACTCTGTTGCATCAAGAGAAATTGCGATCATCGTAAAATCTTGATGGATGAGGTCGCAATCGTCTCTGATGCTCGTTCATCACACTTAGCGGTACAACGAGTATAGTTTCGACACTTGGCGTATGTTCGAGCAATGCCTCAATGTTGCATGTCCTTTTACAGGGTGTCTACAGCCCGTGGAGCACCAAATTNTATCACCATACCAAATTTGAGGTGAAAATTCTGAAGCATTCTCAAGTTAGAGCGTTCACGTCGTTTGCGTGACGACGACGACGGACGACGACGACGTACGACGACGGACGACGACAGACGACGCACAGACAGCCGCCAGCGTGATGACAATACCCCGAAGACCCTGATGGGCCTCGGGGTGAAAATTGTGTGTTTCCGGTCATTTGTAATTTTCCGACCGACCCTCAAAAATTCTGACTGGCCAGGAAACAAAATTGCTTTTTCTCACAAAAATGCATCACCTATCAAAATAAATTTCTTTTGCTCTCTAGGCCTTTAGGCATGGATGTCAGAGCAGCTTTTGAGGCTGTTCCTGGCTTCTAGATAACCTTTAGTATAATCCCTGTAGCTGCAATAAAATTATCTGTACCAAAAATGGAAAATATGAAAAAAATCCCGACTGTCCGACCCTCGATTTTTGGAAATCGCAGATGACCAGAAACACACAATTTATTTTTCTAGGCCTTACCAGGCCCAATAATACTTTGGCTTCAGCCCTGATGGAAAAACTCTAAAACCTATTTCCACCATCGACTACATCACGGGAGAAAATCTGACATCAGTTAGACAAACAGTTCTCCAGCGACACTTGGGAATTGGAAAGCAGCACAGTGGAGACATTCTGGACATTATGCCCCACCTCAACTTCCGTCGAACAGGGCATGATTGATATCCATTTCAAATAATCAGATCCCGTACATTAATACGAAAGACCTTGACCGTGGTATCTGCCCTAAACTGTCGGGTAGACCCTCATCCGAGCGGCGCCGCCACTTGCCCCATTACTGCATCACTTAATGCACTCTGTTGCATCAAGAGAAATTGCGATCTCATTATCGTAAAATCTTGATGGATGAGGTCGCAATCGTCTCTGAAGCTCGTTCATCACACTTAGCAGTACAACGAGTATAGTTTCGACACTTGGCATATGTTCGAATAATGCCTCAATGTTGCATGTCCTTTTACAGGGTGTCTACAGCCCGTGGGGCACCAAATTTAAGACCTCAAGACCTAAATTTCACCTGACGAACAATCACCGCTAGCCTGATAGCCTAGTGGTTATCACGTCCACTTGGCAAACGACAGGTCCCGGGTTCAAATCCAGCCCGGGCCATATGGGATTTCATTCCTGGCTCTTCAGTCCGTCGCATGGACAGTCAGTCATGGTGCCTTGTACCTTGTACCTTTGCAAGGGCAAGTAAAAGACCCCATCCAAGTGAGGAACATGAGTAGCTTGTGATGGCCTCCTCCGTACTGAACAGGGCCAACAATAGCGTCGGCCCTGATGGAAAAATGAAATACAAATACGACTGTTGCAGCTCTGACTTGAGCGTACCCGTGCCTCTATAGACCATGTGCACGTGACGTCATCATTGACGTCATAATTCGCACGTCAGCCATTTTGGACGGCATCTGATGCTACGAATGCATTGGACGTGCCGTCCAAAATGGCGGCATCTCGACGTCGCGGTGACGTCATAATCGTTGCTGCACGTCCTCTATATCCCCGTCTATCAAAGATCCATTTCACCTGACGAACAGTCATGACCGGCAGCCTTGAGCGTACCGCTAACTCTCCTCCCCATCTACCAAAGATCTCAATTTGCATTCATTGTGGTCACGAACACACAGCAATTCAAATAAACAACTTATAGCCGAACATGAGAAGAATACGGTGGACACAATTTCGTGAAAATCTTCACCGTTGCCGTGGTTACAAATTAATTCTGTTAGTGAAGACTAATGAACTTTGACGGCATTTTTCAGGTACCTATAGTGCGTTGTGAGTCAGTTGCCACGGCAACGATTCAAGGATTTGCGGTGATACTCATGAAAGTGCTCACGTTACATTCCTTGTCCGTCCAGATTGATTTTTATACAGGGTGGCCAAAAAAACGCAAAAAGGTATGACTTCCACTACCCAGAGCACAAAACTGCTGATAGCAATGGATGAAGAATCTTTCTATAAGAATGAGAAGACACCGAGATATCCCGATTTGGTCCAGTGGTTACTCCAGACCAGCCGCTTGATGCAAGGGCTACTTAGGGGATTCCACATCTTGTGTCCTGCCAACAGATGTACTAAACCCCACTGACGACACGGCCTAACCTGCTGGCCGTAGAGAATTTCCTTTAAGGCCTAGTGGTTAGAGCGGCCTCCAAGATTGACGATAACCCATTAGACCATTCTCAAATTGACGTAAACAACAAAGATCTGCGCACTTCCGCCACAATCTCAACCACAACCTCGATCTGAAACTGAATGACGTGACACAGACAACCCCACGACAGTGACTTCGAAGACGTTGCATCAGAGTCAACCATTGCTGAATCATGGACTGTGTCACGTCACCCGGTTTCAGATAGAGGTTGTGGTTGAGAATTTGGCGGAAGTGCACAGATCTGTTAATTCGAGAATCGTCTATAGAGCCGCCTATTTTTTTGCACTTTCCTTCTGTAGCCCACACCACCCTGAACCAGTGTTCTAGCCAGGCCAGTTTTACAGGGCGGTACCACCCTGTTCAAAATTCAGGGGTCATTTTACCGCCCTGTTTAACTAGAGGCCTGGCGGCCTTGAAGCTACGCTGGAGATGCTGCACACCAATTCAGTTGGGCTGTCCTCCGTTCCTTCATGTCCTTGCAACTGGTTACGATTCTATGCCAGTTTGAATGTGCAAGGGTGTGTGGTGCAGGCCAATCTCGCCAAAAGGCGAGATTAGTCCCGAAAGGGTTAAGCAATGTTGAGCCCAGATGTGGATGGGTGACCGGTGCATTCACAACAGAAGTGTCTGCTTAGAGGTTCCACAATTTGTCCTCAATGGCGCAATGTCCTCCAAATACAGGTATACTTCACTGCGCAACAAACAATTACAGGACCAAGCAGTCAATTCTAGTCTTCAGTTCTTCCTAATTAAGCCGATGTCAGAAGCAACCAGCAGTTTTTCAATAGAGATGTATTTTTTTCATCGGATGACTCATGTAATCACCTGTGGAGAATCGCGAGATCGTCATTAGATATTCTCTCCGCATCAGAAGGGCTTCCCTGGGTAATGAATTATTACGGTGAGTCTTTCTACCGCATGAAACGCACCAGAGTTTTGAGGGCCCAGTGGAACAGTACAGATCGCAAGTGAAATACCTAAATTCTCGTAAGTTATGCGTAACTTGCATGTACAGTACGTTGCACAATTGACCCCCCTTCCGCGCACCAGCCACGTGCCACATGCAGCATCATGCGCGTACTGTCCTCGTATCTTCCGAGGACGTGACGCGGCGTCATGGAAGGCACGCAGTGAAGACGTAACGTCATTCACCCGACGTCATTCACCATACGCGATGAACTGAAGCAAACCTTCCGCGTCACGTTCGTGGCAGGTACGCGGATAAAGAGAGGTCAATTGTGCAACGTACTGTAACTTACATGCAACCAACGAGCTTTGTTACGCGCAAGTTACACTTCACACCAGGTCTTGCATCTGCATAACCTGCCCAAAATGACATCTCCCGCAGTATTACATGCGGAATAACTCTTACTTGGGCTTCACCCACACATCTTCTATCGTATTTCCATTGTCCCTGTTGGACTAAGCTGAAGTTAGGGTTAATCTGTGTTGGTGCATACGGGCCTTTGAGTCTGGATCTCAACTCAGGTCAAGAATGAGCCGATTTCCTACATGGTTTGTCGTTGGCGATCATCTGTCCCTAGTGTTTTAAGGGTTAAACCCGAAGCCAGCTGCGAACTCCCCTAATACCAAATGGACTTTGATCTTTGGTGAGTGCTCAACAGCAGGTAGGCTGCAGCAACCTTGGGGTGATGTTCTATCGTCATGGTAACCGGCGACAACCATCAAGAAACAGATGTCATTTTCTCATAACTGCATGTGTTTGCTCACACAGCAACATTGGTTGTTAATTTTTTATTGAGATGTCGCATGCTCCAAGATGTAGGCGATCGATATCTGTTATTTAAAGAAATATGATGGAACCTCCCTAAACAGACACCACCTCCTGAAGAACCTCACTACACAGGCACAGGCAGCATCAAGGAGGTACCAATGACCAACGTGACTGCTGCCTGAGTAGCTTGAGATGGCCTCTTCCATACTTACCAGGGCCAATAATGCTTTGGCTTCGGCCCTGATGGAAAAAATACAACAGAATACTCCAGCAGCGGTCTAAGAACCATCAACCACTGAAGTCACAGCTAGATTACAGTCCAGACTCCCGAGCCGTGTCAAGACGCCACCAACCAGCAGACCCCATCAATCTCAATACAGCATTTTTTCCCCACGGCGTGTCACATAAATGGCTCGCTGCCCGCGACGGCAACAATTTCCTAATGGCTAAAAAACGAACCATCGCTAATACGCACCACTTTCTCCACGGCTTATGACGATTTCTGCATCGTTTATTTCCCGATGACGAAAAGGCGGCCATTATTCATGAACCATCTTAACGTCGCAGGAGGAGCTGTCCACGTCAGTTTTTATTCGAGGATGACAAGACTCCGTGGATCTTCGCATGTTTGTAAAACATTCGGCTGTTAATCCGCTCGGTTGATTTAAGGATTATCAGGGTTGACGGATGGGGCAGGGGATAAAGATGAATCATATTAACTCCCTCGTCCCAAGTGTTGCATTGAAAGAGGGGCGGAAAGCCAATGTCAAGGAGTCAGTATCCATCTCCAATCCTAGTGGGTGGACCTCACTGCCACTGCAGTTACAGCGTGAAGACCATTTCCAATAGGCGTTCTCAAATTGACGTAAACGACAAAGATCTGTGCACTTCCGCCGAAATCTCAACCACAACCTCGGTCTGAAACTGAATGTGACGCAGACAACCGCACGACAGTGACGTCGACCGACGTTGCGTCAGAGTCGACCATTGCTGATCATGGATGGTGTCATGTCAGCCAGTTTCAGATCCAGGTTCTGGTTGAGATTTTGGTGGAAGTGCACAGATCTGCTAATTCGAGAATCGTCTATACACTGGATTCCGCCGTGGTTTGCAGCGAGCAGAGTGGTTTTCACAGAGTTTTGGACAAATAGATAAATAGAGCCCTGCCTTTCTTATAGAGGCGGCACTGCCTTTTCCGTGTACACTTTCGGTTGTGCTGTTGGTGCGTCTCAGCTAGTTTAATTGGCCTGGTGGTCGAGCGTCTAACATGCTTGGCTTTCAATTCTATCAGGGTCAGTGCGTGGGTTCAATCCCGGCCAGGACATGTATGAGAAAAAGCTGTGAACCAATAGAAGTGTCTGTCGGATGAGACTCAAAGCCGTGGTCCATTGTACCTGAGTGTCTATGCTAGGGCAAGTAAAAGACCCCACACAGGTGGACAGTAGCCTGTCGTGGACTCCATACCGTAGTATCAGCTTAAGATCCCTTCCCTTTTATTCCCTCACATTTGAAACATGCCAGCCAGAGGTAAAGGGGGCACAAATCCCCATGGCCTGAAGAAAGGGGTATGTATCTCCTTTTGTCTGCTGAGCAATGCAGATTTTTGTCCCAAATGCCGGGAAAATTTTTCTGAGGGAGGCCCACACCACCTACTGAAGGGCACCTGTGGCAGCCCGCGAGCTGGTGTACCCCTTCTTTCAGTTTTTGGCAAAACCCCTGCCCAGCACATAAGGGAAGATGCACAGGCTGGTTAGCTTACGTAAACCGACGTGCCGTCTGAAACGCACTCTGGCTCCAATGAGACGAACAAACAAATCATATGCTGTAAAACAAGGCCCGTTATCTGAACATAAAAACATGATGTGAAGCAATGTTAGCTTTCTCATGCTGTGTCTGCCAAGATAAGTGCTCAATTGTGGAAACACACTGACTATTCTCTCACAGTTTTCGTGTGAAGTCATCGGTTGCATTTACGCTTCAGCGATCTTGTTCATGCTCAGTGATATTCGGTCTGTTGGGATTCTGAAAACTGTGGCACTGGCAACTGACCATCCCTAGCTCTTCACGGCCATCGTCCTCGGGGACGAATTTTCCGGGGACGAATTTTCCTCGGGGACGAATTTTCCTCAGGGACGAATTATCCGGGGACGAATTTTCCTGTAACCGCCTGGGACAGTAAGCCCTGGTGCCTTGTACCTTGTACCATTGCAAGGGCAAGTAAAAGACCCCATCCAAGTGAGGAGTACATGAGCAGCATGAGATGGCCTCTTCCATCACCAGGGCCAATAATGTTGTGGCTTCGGCCCTGACAGAAATTCCAATCCAATAGACAATTCTCGAATTAGCAGATCAGCGCACTTCCGCCGAAACCGCAACCACAATCTCGAGCTGAAACCCGGTGACATGACGCAGTCCATGATTCAGCAATGGTCGACTCTGATGCATCGTCTTCGAAGTCACTGTCGTGGGGTTGCCAGCGTCACGTCATTTGTTTCAGACCCGAGGTTGTGGTTGAGATTTCGGCAGAAGTGCGAAGATCTTTGTCGTTTACGTCAATTTCATAATGTCCATACAAAACGTCTTTATTTGCAGATACAACTGCCCGTGGAGCTTTATGGAACATACATGACATAGATATTATGCTATCTACCATCAGTCTGATTAGGATGTATTCCCGACCCCCGGGGTTCAAATCTATCATTCCCCTGACTCACGGCATTGAAAGAAGGTAATGTCGACTGACGCCAGGAAGGCGCGAGATTGTGCTACTGGGGTGAATAGTGATGATTGAGGGAGTGAGTAATCTTAGAAAATTTCGGCAACATCTTTGTGGTTTCAGATGATATCGGTGTTGTATTGTATAGACGATGCTCAAATTCGCAGATCTGCGCACTTCCGCCGAAATTTCAACCAGAACCTCAACTGAAACCGGCTGACGTGACGCCATCAATAATTCAACAATGGTCGAGTCTGACACGTCTTCAACGTCACTGTCGTGCAGTTGTCTGCGTTACGTCATTCAGTTTCAGACCGAGGTTGTGGTTGAGATTTCAGCGGAAGTGCGCAGATTTTTTTCGTTTACATGTATGTCAATTTGAGAATGGTCTATTGGCTTTTTCCATCACGGTTGAAGCCATACCGGTACCATTGTTGGCCCCAGTAAGTATGGAAGAGGCCATCTTTAAAAATTCGCAAATTTTCGACCCCAAGCCTGAGGAAGACCCTGGTTGGGGTCAAAAACTTGTGAAATTCGGAGACGACTTTCTGTTTACTATCGAAACCGGTTGCCCTTTCAATCAAATGAAGAAGTGGTCCAACCGGAAATTGAACACGGAATCACACAGTGACAGGCGCCAATGTTTCCATCGGGTCACGGGTCACACTTAAACACAGAAAGATGTCCAGTGTCAAGTTAAATATACCTCAATGCTCTTTTCACACCGACATGTCAAAAAATTGCCGTCAAATCATTTCAACAATTCCCCACTCTCTATTTTTCCAACATTCCTCCATGTTTTGATTTGATGCAGATCACCCGACAAGGAAGTCATCTTTGATGCCAAGGCGGCAGAAACCGCCATCTTCAGATCTGTTATCAGTAAGATCAGTAGTAATGGTGCCGCCATGGCTATGACTGTTAGTCACTCCATCTTTAGATATTGACAAAGTGAGTGTGGAGACATTTGTGGGTTGCAGCATGTTTGACACTTCTTCAGAAATTTGCCCTCGGGTGACAATAGGCATCTCTCGACTTCTGGGTATGGCTGGTGTTCTTTAAGCCAGGCGTACATCGCACTTGCAACTGGATACAACTAGTTACGACTGAGCTACCCAGCGACTGGGAGGTTCTAGCTGGAACTAGACATGCTAGAGGCAACTGATCAGTTACCAGAAACGGTCGATGTATACACACCCTTCGAACTTGCTGGAATGCACCCGTCCAAATGAGGAACACAAGTAGCTAGAGATGGCCTTTTCCACACTTAACCGGGCCAATAGTACTTTGGCTTCAGCCCTGATCAGGGGCGGATCCACGATTTCGGAAAAGAGGGGGTGCACTGTGCTAGAAACATGGAAGGCTGCGGTGAATTTCAATGATTTGCTCCAAATTTCAGTATTTCACGGTCAATTTTACAGATTTGTTGGCCGAAAGGGGGCGTGCACCCCTTCGATCCATGCCTGCTGCTGATGGACGAATCAAATACAATACAACAGCAGGCGTTGCTTTCGCTAACGACTTTCAAGTTTAGCAAGACTGCGTAAATGGCATGGTTTGACATGGCGATGGAGAAATTAGACTGCGGACATGGTGGAGTGAAAGATTGTAAGCCGTCCATCAATAAAAGTAGAATTTTTCCTATCTTTGAGAATCATTATCAAACTCGGGCGCCGAACAGTCTGCGACAAAAATCTCTTCAAAGCTCGCGAAAAGATAACTCCACACATGTTAGTCCACACCTTGGATTTTCATCAAGTATACCTCAAGAGTGAGCGAGGTTCACGCCATGGGTGTTAGCCTGTGGATTGAGTAGCTAGTCAAGGCATCATGCTACTGGTTTGTTGAAACATGGTGTTAGGACGTATCTCGTCTTTCGTGAGGATCGGAGAAGTTCAGGAAGATCTTTGACAGGTAATGACAACAGGTAACGAGTGAGTTCAGCTTGTTTTAAAATGGGGAGGTGGAGCGCAGTGGCACATAAGTCTACAGCGTCGGTCTCTGGACCAAGAGGCAAGACAAATGTCAATGGGGTCAATTATTTTTTGAAATATTTTTGTTAAATTGGGCATCCTTATTAAATTTGGGCAATGACTTTTAACAACATCAATTTCAGGGAATATAAAGTCCTGGGGAAAAATGGGGTTTAAAAAAATTCAACCCACATCTCTCAGAACTTCACCACAAATCAACAAGTCAAAAAGAGCACCGTGTTTGCACAGCTACCATCTGCCCTATTCACAGCATCGACACTCGAACACATTTTCCACAATTTCGCGGGCGAAAAGTCGAACCCTGAAAGCCGAAGGAAGCGTGGAGCACGTGAAGTGCATTAGTCATCCGCAGTAATTGTCAAATCGTAGGGTAAATTACCAGAAATACCAGAAAAATACTGCCGGAGTTGACTTCGTCTTTTGTCATGGAAATGCAAGGGAGAATTTCGGATAGATTTCTGCATGCACTTTATCCATTTGACATGCGTTCTGTTTGTATTTTTTTTTCGACGCCAAAAATCAATGCGTGTCAAGTTGCCAAATTGCCTGTTGCTCACCCGCTGATGAAAACCAGGGCATCTTGAAAATATACTTGATGCAGCACGAAATAATTTCGTCCACTTGAGTGATTTCGTTTTTGTCACTTCGCGTACTTGATGTCCTTTTCTGATTGGCTGGTAGAAGTTTGCTCGTAGTATATTGATATTTAGAATGTCGGTGAATGCAGTTAGCTGTTTCATGAGAGCATGCTGCTAACATGATCATAAAAGAGCAGGCTGATATTTAGCACTGCAAATACGCCAGCTCGATGAGTGGTAGAGGCCATTTAGCATGTTTAAACGACAGCAAGTGCAAGAAAGGGCAAGGCCATTTAGACAAATGCAAGTGCAAGACAGGCAACAGAGGCCATTTAGACAAGAAAAGGCAACAGAGGCCATTTAGACGACAGCAAGTGCAAGAAAGGGCAATAGAGGCCATTTATAGATGACTGCAAGTGCAAGAAAGGGCAACAGAGTCCATTTAGACGACTGCAAGTNAATTGATTTCTCAGCACGGACGTGTTGAACTCTCACCAGAAAATCATCGCATGAAACCAGATCAATTTTATAATCATTCGTAATGATCCGTGGTCGGCCATTTGCAAATGAAACGATATTCGCAAGGACAGATGACGACATCTGTGTTGGACGTGGCGCCGAACTCGTGCGTTGAGAGATTGATGGTTCCTTGAGCCTGGTGCTTCGTTCTCTGTAGAAAATCATCACTTCCTGGAGTAGTTGTAGTTTGTTCAAGGATACGTTTCGCCCCAGTATAATTAAAGGGCCACGATGTTGCCGTTTTTTGTTGACTGCCGGTGCCTCGGATGAAAATTTCTAAAAATTCCTTTGCTTTTTTCCTTAAAATAAAGAGGTAGGATGGCGATAACAGCAACGTCTTTATCTCATTTTTTCCTGTAGAAAAATGTACAGCAGATTTTTTCATGACGCAACGTCAGCACATAAAACGACGTCAATGACGTCGGTTCGGTCACATCGATCGCTGCGCCGACCTGTCGGGATAAACGGCACGCGGGTTCCTCATTCAGCGAGGACAAATTGTCCTAAGGTACGAATTGTAATATGAGACGAACTGTCCAGGAACAAATTGTCTCGGGATGAATACGAGCTGTCAGTAAGTTGACCAATAGGTGTCACTACGGCCCAATTCAATGCATATAGTGGACCCATTCATTCTAGATCGAGCACCAATCACGTGGATAGGTCCACTGGAACTTTTGCTGCCGTCTTTTGGCAATACACGGGGATGACTGCTCTGATTGTCCGGGGACAAATTGTCCATGGGAGGAATTATCCTATGGGACGAATTGTCCAGGACAAAATGTCTGGGGACGAATTGTCCAGCGCACAAATTGTCTGGGGGCGAATTGTCGGGGGACGTATTGTCTGGGGACGAATTGTCTGGGGACGAATTGTCCGGGGAAGTACTGTCCGGGGACGAATTGTCCTAGAGCCAATGCACATAATTATTCTACTAGCAAGACTGGGAAGCCCTTGTTCATTGTTTGGAGTATTTTGACTCACCACATCGAAAGATTACTCAAAATCCATACCACACAATGCGAACTTATCAAATCTGCGCAGAAAAAGCGGACTATCTCATTCTCACACGACATAATACTAAGAGCTTTCTGATCAAACATTGAGAATCGCCGACAGATTTTTACAATATCTCTCCAAAAATACGCCGGGAAATTCATCTAAATAAATACGGCTCTAATATCTAACAAGTGGACTGTATGAATTGCAAAGATTGTTGGAGTGATTTTGATATTGTGCGGCCGCTTCCTGAAAACTTAATTAAGAGGTCAAGGAAGATGAGTCAGAATTTCGATGCAACACTGAACTTCTACAAAATAAATGCGTGGCGATGGAAAACATGAAATTTTTGCCGAGTGTTTGATGTTTCTATTGTGTCATTTTTATGAGTCACTTTGTAACCTTGTTCAAAACACTTAACAACAATCGGCGACTGAGCTCCCATCATAAATGATTTTGCGAAGATTTTGAGTATTGTCACAGGAAATTACGCTATCTATCTTTATTACTGGCGGCGGAGACAGGCACGGATTGAAGAGTCCTGATAGCCGTCTGGTTATCACATCCTCTTAGCAAGCGGCAGGTCCCGGATTCGAATCCGGTCCGGGCTGTATGGGGCATCTCTGATCTTCACGCCTGTCGCATGCACTACTTTCTGTCCAGCTACTTACTACTCTAAAATACTGTTGTTATTTTTGGTGGAATAATTGCCCAGGTCTCTATGACCTTATAAAACTGCGAATGCACAACAACATTTATTCAGCT
Source organism: Notospermus geniculatus (assembly GCA_002633025.1). Taxonomy (NCBI): domain Eukaryota; kingdom Metazoa; phylum Nemertea; class Pilidiophora; order Heteronemertea; family Lineidae; genus Notospermus; species Notospermus geniculatus. Next base: position 139,986 of record NMRB01001034.1, on the reverse strand, counting down.
ACTGACTACTCTAAAATAATGTTGTTATTTTTGGTGGAATAATTGCCGAGGGCATTTTCAGCCACTGAGAAAAAAGCAGGGCGTCAGCTAACCACAAAATACTGCATCGCTGAAACATAATGATTCACAGCGAGCTCTGTAACGTTTATATTTTCAAAACTCTCATGAAATCGACTGTATCAATTAGCATAGTCTCGACTTCATATCAGTCTGAGGCCGCGAAAAAAAACTTGCACGCCGCGGGCCTGAAATATAAATCCATGATTACAACTTTGAAGGCGAGAATTTTTTTCCCTTCTGGAATGTTCATATATGTCACTTTGATCATGTTCCCAAAGCAGTATGGGAATGTTTTGATCCAAGTTAACACTATGAAACCTGTTGCAGATTTATCCAGGTTAACTCGATCATTCAGCTCCCCGCCTCATTTTTGGTCTGTGCACCAGGTTTAAAACTTCGCCCGCAGTTTCAAAACGCTACCCACTACGTTGCCCATGCTCTGAAACTGCTTCAGTTGATGCGATCCTCCAAGTAGTACCACTAGATGGCGTTAGCTGCCCAATTCAGGGAATCCCGCTGGGAGTCTGCCGCCATTAAGAATATACAGTGTGCATTTTGTACACAAATCTTAGCCAATCAGAAAGCGTGTTGCGGCAGCGTCGTTTAAACCCACCGGCAATGGAGGAAATCCTTATGGCCTAGTGGTTGGCACGTCATCCTCTCGAAACAGGGTCATTCAGACGCATCTCCTACGTCGCACCTCTTCTGACCCTGTCACATTCCGTGCCTTTTCGGCGGGGAACCNAACCGAACGGCGAGTTGCTCCACGAGTTGTGATTGGCTCGGAGGCGGGGTCAAGTTGGCGTCAGATTCATTTATAATTTATGCATTAACGCAAAAGAAGACATGATTTGGACAAGGCTAAAGACGCAGTCGATGGCCTTGTTTGGAAAAGATGCCTGGCGCCGACTCAGGAGTCAAGTTGCACGCCTCGTACCTTGAGTTTGAGTGTAGCATGGGGAGCCACGGTAGTGTTTCGGGTCTCCGACTAACAGTCAGAGGGTCCCGGGTTCGAATCCCACTGGGCGTGAGACTTTGGGCAAGTCTCTTTACCTCACCGGCCTCTCTCCACCCAGGTGTATAAATGGGTACCGGTCGGAAATGCTCGGATTGTAGTGCTGAGTGAGCAGCTCATCTGAGTTCTACTGAAAGGTTTCAGGATAGACTGGGGTTAAAGTGTAAAGTCGGATGATACCTCCATCGTTGTTGATATCAGACTATAAACGCTGAAGCTTACAAAAGTTGGGTGTTAAAAGAAATACAAACACAGACTGGCTAGCACCATCCAGATCAACTTAAAGGAAGATGTCGTCATAACCATCAAAGTACCATGTCAATTTCTTATGTAAATTCCATAGGCCAACATCAGAGAAAGTAAATACACAAGTGTCTTATCACATCAAACGACAAGGACGTCTCAATCCCGGCACGAAGACACGCTCACCCACCGATCCGTATTGATAATCATCCTGTGCGCTCATCGTAAATCCGATTTGATCACGACTGCCTGATTAAAGGCCGTTCGTGTATTCTGGTGAGCATCGGCGACGCCGAGTCTGGTAAGCGATCATTAGCGGTGAGTCACGTTCTTACGGAAAGCTTTTTTGGCGCATATTCCTCGCTTGGCTTCTTTTGCACCTTATGGGGAAAAAACGTTGCATGTTCATTTCGTATTGGTAATCAGCTGACACGAGTTAAAAGATCTTGTAATGGAAAGGGGCCACTAATTTGAAGTATTAACTCTTTCGCTCCTTGCATAACATAAAACTGTTTCGGTTCTGAGATTGGAGTACTCACAGGGTGCTTAGGGATGCCTCTCTGATCCACCCGGTTACACCACAGAAATATGAGATCAATCCGACAACCCGTTCTTGAGTTATAGCCCGGAATAGGATGCGGCGGCGGCGGCGGCGGCGGCGGCGGCGGACGCGGAAACCAACTGAGAACATAATGCCCCCATCTCAACTTCGTTGAGCGGGGGCATAATAATAGGTGGCAGCACAGCGTGGATAGAGAACCAGTGAGTGGCTGAGTGAGTTGTATTGGACCGGGCACAAGTCTAACGATCACGGGCCGCTACTGGTGCTGCCACCTTCACGAAGGAATAAAACTAGTTTGCCGACCTCCTTTAAATTGCGGTCACTCTCAATTTGACTCCAAAAAGGACCAAGCCAATGGTGAAAATGCAGTTCAGAATCTGAAATTTTTACATTTTTCAGGAGCGCCAAATACCATAACTGTGATCTGGCTCGCAAGGTTTAGGTTTCCACATAGAAGTTGGAATTTTGGCAACTTCAAACCATGACGCGGTCTACACGTGGCGCACTTTGTCGTCGACGTCAGCATGGTGGACTGGGTCAAAAGTGACGTCATAATGAGCCACTGCAAAAGCTCTATAGGCTAATTAACAGAAAAATTTCGCATCACACCGCGTCGCACTGAGCCGCCAGTGTGAACAAGGCTTTACATGTGGACCGCTAAAGCTTACAAAAGTTGGGCATGTTGGGTGTTAAAAGAAATACAAACACAGACTGGCTAGCACCATCCAGATCAACTTAAAGGAAGATGTCGTCCTAACCATCAAAGTACCATGTCAATTTCTTATGTAAATTCCATAGGCCAACATCAGAGAAAGTAAATACACAAGTGTCTTATCACATCAAAGTAACAAGGACGTCTCAATCCTGGCACGAAGACACGCTCACCCACCGATCCGTATTGATAATCATCCTGTGCGCTCATCGTAAATCCGATTTGATCACGACTGCCTGATTAAAGGCCGTTCGTGTATTCTGGTGAGCATCGGCGACGCCGAGTCTGGTAAGCGATCATTAGCGGTGAGTCACGTTTTCTTACGGAAAGCTTTTTTGGCGCATATTCCTCGCTTGGCTTCTTTTGCACCTTATGGGGAAAAAACGTCGCATGTTCATTTCGTATTGGTAATCAGCTGACACGAGTTAAAGATCTTGTAATGGAAAGGGGCCGCTAATTTGAAGTATTAACTCTTTCGCTCCTTGCATAACATAAAACTGTTTCGGTTCTGAGATTGGAGTACTCACATTCCAATTGCTCCCTTTAAAAAGGGTTTTTAGGAAAACTGGCAATATGATTTTTCAGTGTCCAATACAAAGTTCAAAACTGACTATAACAAGTTCTGTTCATAAGAAAGAGTGTTACTCGGTGAATTTTTTACAGGGGGTTTTAGGATGGCCGTCGCAGGTGGTTGTGAAGGTTGTTGCCAAGGGGAGGGGGAATTCCCAAGAAAATTTTGAAATCGAATTGCTGCAAGATGTGATTTTCAGCCAATCCTGAAGACAATCGTTGGATATCAAGAGTTAGGGTGTTTAGTGGGCCTGGTACCTTGTACACAAAGCCCCCCCCCCTTACTTTAAGGGCATGCACACAAATCCTTGTCAGGCTGATAGTGAACAATCGCAAATGACCAATAGTCTGGGTACTCCGTAAAGTTACAACAGTTTTGTGAATAAAGTCCCCGGGCCCTTGGATCACTGTGTGTCGGCTTCGGTTGGTTTCGTACTGTTGTATGAAAAAACCTCTTCTACTCAGGCTCCAGAACAGCACCTCAGGCTCCAGAACAGCACCTCAGGCTCCAGAACAGCACCTCAGCCTCCAGAACAGCACCTCAGGCTCCAGAACAGCACTTGACATTCTCAGCAGCAACAAGTAAGAATTTCTTTTTTCATTCTCTGCTCCCTATGTTTNCAGAACAGCACCTCTGGCTCCAGAACAGCACTTGACATCTCAGCAGCAACAAGTAAGAATTTCTTTTTTCATTCTCTGCTCCCTATGTTTTATTTCATTTGAGATCAGCTCGCTACGGGATCCTAAACTCAATGGCCCATCTCTCGATGACTAAGACAGGATAGAAAATTAGTTCTCGGTGTTTATGGAGCGTCGTTAAGAGAGCAGCGTCTTAACGAGCTTGAGCAACATCTTAATGAGTTCGCGGTCTTGTTAATGAAAGTGAAGTCATGCTCGGAAGCTGATGGGTTTCATCCCAGATCATCAGGCGATGGTACTCAGGCACGCCGTATGGTCAGTTTTTTCGTACGATCTTTTGGAAGTGCTTATATATAAAGGGGGTCTGCAGGGCTTAAGCCTAGTTTATACTTCGACGCACGACCATCGCTGGCGACCAACGCGCGATCTTGCGGTCGACGCCGAGCCCGTCGTGCGATTTGGTCGGCGTCCGATCGCGAGGCTGTAATTACTTGAGTCATTTCATAACGGGTCGCTGTCACTAAAGTACGCTGGACTATGAATCAATTCGGCGAAGTCGGCGTCAAGATTTGATCGGGCGTCGGACGCCGATGGTCTTGCGTCGAAGTATAAACTAGGCTTTAGGCTTCCTTTACATAGAAGTATACGGTATACGAAAACGCCGGTTAACAAAGGCTTCAAATGGATTCCACAACCATGAAGCCATTGTTCTGGATCTAAAAATTCTGCCTGATAACACAAATCAGCATTCAAGGAAAATTATCTTCATGATTACGACACCATGTGTATCCACAGATGCTCAACTCAGAACGACACCAGGGACACCTAGTGTTCAAAGAAATAAACAGAAATTACATGTACTGTCAGTCTCACTAAGAGTGAACCATCGTTAGACACGTCAGTAGTTTAAAACAGGCACAGTATTCAGTGGCAGATCCAAGAGTTGCCAAACGGGGGGGGGGGGGGGGGGGGA
>NMRB01001034.1:114389-126618 GCA_002633025.1 Notospermus geniculatus | reverse complement strand
CTCGCCATCAGCAGCACACAAGACCATTGAGTGGTGACATCTGCTGTAAACCGGCAACCGCCACAAAAATTGCCGACCACGAAAATTGCCTGCATGAGCAACGAAAGTAGTGACGTCTGCTGCTAGCTTTACATCTTATTTATTTCCTGCACATTTACTGCTTGGTAGGTGTTGATCTTTAGCAAAGCTTGAATCAGCAAAGAATGCAATCAACATCAACCATGCCGTCATGAATTAGTTAGCATCACCTGCGTTTTGTTACGTTGCAGAGGAAGGGATGCTGACAAGTTGCTGTTTTCAGAAAATACTTAACATGTTATTGGTTCTGTGCATCCTTGGTGTTATTTTTTCCAGTATGGGATGCTGAGTGACTGCAGAGGCCAGGAAAAAAAGGCTTTTTGAGCTCAAATTGCAAATGCGCCTGATTTCTTACCTATGGCTCCACAAGTACTCAGCCAGCCTTAACCCTTTCTTATTACCCTTTTGCTGTGGCAATTTCAAATGTTTTTTTAACTTGTCTCGTATCAACTGAGCATCTTCGATAATCGAAGGCCGATCTGCTCTCCACTGCGTTACATCGCACATCACCCTTCGAGAAAGTGACCGGTCCACGGCGTATCTGCCGGCTCGAGAAGAAGAGGCCAATCAGAATCGGTGTTGTAAAATTTGAATCGTGGTACAAAGAGTTGTAGCCGAAGACCCGATATAAAGTGTCATATGATTGGTTGACCGGTAAAGTTGGCATGGTGCCAAGACACGCCGCCGACTGGCCTATTTCTCGAAGGGTGATGTGCGGTGTAACAGTGGTGAGCAGATTGGCCTTCTATCATCGAAGATGCAACTGAGGGGCCATAAGCCGTACTTACACTACAAAGAGAAGTCCGGGTTTTTTCAGATCCGGACTCCATTTGAAGTCCGGGTGTCTCCATCAGAGCACTTACACTACAAATCAGATCAGTATGAAACCCAGCGATTGCAGGTGAATTCGGAGGTCACATCTGCGGGTCACTCAATGTAATAACACATGTAATTATCGCAACGCCATCTGTTGCCGGGTCTAGAATTAACACAATTGCACTTACACCTGAAGTAGAAGTGCAAGTCGAGTCTGGACTTCATCTAGACTCACTCATATTATCCGGGCCTCGGAAGTCTGGACTTTGTAGACCCAGGCTTCATTACATCCGCCTTTTTGTAGTTTAAGCAGGAGAAGTCCAGACTTCATTTGTGGTGTAAGTATGGCTACTAAAGTATCAATACAACCATAAAGGAATCAACCATAAAGGTTTAACTGCGAACGATGAGCTTACTGAGGGAGACACTTCCTTTGTTGCCACCAGATGTCTCTCACTGTTGATGTCTCGCGGTCGCGCGCGTGAATAAACGCGAAAAAACGGGAGTACCACGAAAACTGTTCTACCCCGAAAACTGGTCACTCCATCATACATTCGGCAGGTTTCACTGCCACTTTTTTTGCTGTACCGTACTCAGCCCAGTCCGAGTTCACTTGATTTTCGGCAGTGTAAACGCGGCTTATGACTTTACTGAGTTCTTCAACCTAACCGGGAAACTTCTCTCAAAGTGAAAACAATCTTAGCATATTGCACAAACGAAATTAAATCTCTCATCGCAGCACAACGTACGGGAGCAAGTGGTTTTCTGCACCCACTGCTGGGACTTGAAATCGACACGGACTGATGAAATACCTCTTCATGTCTCTCGGCGTGAATTTTATCGAAGCGAGTGAAGGAGAAAATGTGCATTGAATAATCACGTTGTAGTCTTAACTTGCCGAATTCCCTGTTATCTTTCGAGGATGAGTAAAGTGAACTTACAGTTTGAAATAAGTCAAATAATATCACTCTTTTCCTAAAATTCTCCTTTTTACAAGCTGAAGTAGATGTAAGTGGGCATTAGAACTTTCGGATTGCCTTTGGACGAGTGAACATTGCGACTGTTCAGACCAGTGCAAGGTTCACTTACAACAGACGAACCTTCAGACTACAGCAGACCTTTGGAGTGAACCTTCAGACTAGTGAACCTTAGGACTAGTGAACCTTCGGACCACAGCAGACCTTTGGACTGAACCTTCAGACCAGTGAACCTTAGGACTAGTGTGGTGACCACAAGTTGCCGAAAATCAAACCGGTTTGATTTCCCACCATGAAAATTGCTCGTAGTTGCCAGTTGTGGTGATGCCATCAGCAGCACACAAGACCATTGAGTGGTGACATCTGCTGTAAACTGGCAACCGCCACAAAAATTGCCGACCACGAAAATTGCCTGTACGAGCAACGAAAGTGGTGAAGTGTGCTGCCAGCTTTACATCTTATTTATTTCCTGCACGTTTACTGCTTGGTAGGTGTTGATCTTTAGCAAAGCTTGAATCAGCAAAGAATGCAATCAACATCAACCATGCCGTCATGAATTAGTTAGCATCACCTGTGCTTTGTTAGGTTGCAGAGGAAGGGATGCTGACAAGTTGCTGTTTTCAGAAAATACTTAACATGTTATTTGTTCTGTGCATCCTTGGTGTTATTTTTTCCAGTATGAGATGCTGAGTGACTGCAGAGGCCAGGAAAAAAGGCTTTTTGAGCTCAAATTGCAAATTCGCCTGATTTGTTACCTATGGCTCCACAAGTTCTCAGCCAGCCTTAACCCTTTCTTACCCTTTTGCTGTGGCAATTTCAAATGTTTTTTTAACTTGTCTCGTATCAAATGAGGGACCATAAGCCGTACTTACACTACAAAGAGAAGTCCAGGTTTTTTCAGGTCCCGACTCCATCACAAATCAGATCAATATGAAACCCAGCGATCGCAGGTGAATTCGGAGGTCACAGCCACGTACTCAATGTAATAACACATTATTGCAACGCCATCTGTTGCCGGGTCTAGAATTAACATAATTACACTCACACCTTCAGTAGAAGGCCGGGTCAAGCACGGACTTCATCTAGACCCATATTATCCAGGCCTCGAAAGTCTGGACTTAGTAGACCCGGTCTTCATTACGTCCGCCTTTTTTGTAGTTTAAGCAGGAGAAGTCCAGACTTCGTTTGTGGTGTAAGTATGGATACTAAATCACTACAGCTCTAAATATTGCTATGTGTTTCAATTTCAATTATTGGGACATCATTTTGAGGCCTGCCAGTTGAAGTGGATCCCTGGCGCCAACCACAATAACTGAATCTATCATTGTAATGAAAGGTACTCAAGCATGACAGCTGTACCAACGGGTATTGGATGCACAACTCGAAACTCGATTACAATACATGTATTCTACCAACATACGTGTTACGTGTAGGTGTTAGAGAGTGCACTGGAAATATTGGGGCCTGTATTTGTATTTGATTTTTCCATCACGGCCGACGCTATTATTGGCCCTCGTAAGTACAGAGGAGGCCATCACAAGCTTCTCATGTTCCTCACTTGGATGGGATCTTTACTTGCCCTACCAAAGACACACGGTACAAAGCACCACGGCTTACTGTCCCATGCAACGGACTAAAGAGCCGGGAATGAAATCCCATATGGCCCGGGCTGGATTCGAACCCGGGACCTGCCGCTGGCTAAGCGAACATGATAACCACTCGGCTATCAGGGACCTTATTCACAAAGCTCTCGTAACTTACGGGCGTCCGTAAACTATTAATCCCACATGGCCTGGTGTGTCGCACCCAGGACCTTCTTCTTGCCATGCAAATGTGATAACCACTAGGCCATTTAGACTCAGGGACGGGTATAAGTCAGGCGCGGATCCAAGGGGGGGGGGCGAAGCCGNCATGCAAATGTGATAACCACTAGGCCATTTAGACTCAGGGACGGGTAAAAGTCAGGCGCGGATCCAAGGGGGGGGGGCGAACCCGCCGCACACACCCCCTTTCGGCCCAAAAATCTTTAAAATCGACCGTGAAATTCTGAAATTTGGAGCAAATCATTGAAATTCACCGCAAATTTCAATGTTTCTAGCACAGTGCGCCCCCTCTTTCCCGAAATCCTGGATCTGTCCCTGTATTAAGTGGGTTAAGCATTTTAAATGTTTCTAGCATACACCACAACTGAAGAGGCCTCAGAATACGCGATCTTAGATTTTTAGATACTCAGGAGATTTCTTCAAGTGGTTCAAGTAGTGAAACTTAATGGAATACAGATTCTATCTCAAAGGAAAGTACCACCCTCAACATCAAGATTCTTGAGTCCTGAGTGAAAAGTAGTCGACATAACTAATCATTTTGCATCTATTTGGTGATATTTCATGACAAGAAGATACTAGTTCTTTAAAGAGCATACCGCCTGGTTTCTACTTTTACCAGCAATGTTGGGACAACCCTGTAAAAAATCCCCAACAAAGGTGACGAACCTCGATTTTACGAAGTCCCGGATATTTTGAACCCAACGTCTGGCTCCCAAATTTCATGATATGTATGTAAATCCTGGCTGTTACGAACTCTGTGTTAGTACGAACATAAACCCTTGGACCCCGAAGGGTTTGTAAAAGCGAGGGGGACTGTATGCATCTTGACCCTGACACAGATCCACGTCTCTTCTTGATTTGCTTGGATACCTGATCTTGAAGATCAGGAACCATAATTTTAAAGTCTTACACCAATTTGACCGCAATGAAAGATTCTATTGCACTTTGAGGCCCCTAGTACCTCGCTTCTAAAATGACCCCAGTGTGAACTTACAAAACTCTCAAGACGGTTACGGGGTTAGGAAGTCCATGAAGTACTTGCCGGTCTCGATTAGAAAGATCAGACAGATAGGGAGATCTCCGAAATTCTGATCCATTAAGTTATATCCTCGATTGTAACCAAACCAAGCATGCTTCATTTCCGACCTTACACCTTTACACCCTATAGAGCAAAATGGACCATTCCAGCGAGTGGAAAACAGAGAGATGGACTGAACCTACTATTTATCAGAAGGGGTTGTGGGTTTTGGAAACATGGTCATCTTGAACCACTTCTTTCTAAAGTACCATTAGCGAGACAGGAAGGGATCACTTGAGAATTCTCGAAGACAATTTTTCACAAGATATTCCATAAATTGACAGATCTTAATCAAGTCCATAACAGGAATCTTCTTCCTGTTATTGGTGATATTGCTGATGGATGAAATGGTCCATGGACCATGTGCTCACCTGGGTGAATGCACCAGAAGAACGAACGACAAGTGTCAAGTCAATATGTTCCAGGGAAACATCATACCAGGTTAGAACTACTAAATTTGGAGATGATCCAGTCAGTAGTTCAGGGGTTACTGTTTTCAGTTTTGGCCACCTGGTGGCCAAGCCAAGAATCGAATTTGGTTTCACTGCTTCATACATTGCTGGAGTGAGAGGTAAGAACCGCTGCCGGGGAGGATGCAAGGGAGAGCCACTTTTGTTCTTGCATCATGTGGTTGCCAAACCACCAAAGACAGATAGACATGACAGAGATCGGCACCACAGCCCGAGGTAGGATCGGGACCGAAAGGGGTCATGATAACTTGGGTCGGCCTGGATGAATATATGGACTTAATTGGCATGACTGGAATTGAACCCAACCCTAGCGGTAACTTGTGCAGTTGTTTCCACTACACCAATCTGACATAATAATAATAATAATAATAATAATAATGCGTGGGCTTATAGTGCCTTTTACATTTAAGTGTCAAGGCACTTCACATTATTACCCAGCCTAATCCAGAAACCTTTCTGTAGAAACCAAGGGCAGCTACAATCCAGCGCACACATGGACATTTCAGGCCAGTTGAGACTATACAGAGTGGCACAGCCAGGGATTGAACCCGCAACCTTCCGATCACGAGCCCAACGCTCTAACCATTGTGCCACCGCGCTCCCCACAAATTTTTAATAGATTGTTTTCTACACATTGTAAACATCACATTTCCTCACCAACCATGAACAACATGAGTAACATTTCCATATCTACCTTTTTCTAAGATTACCACCAAATAGCCAATGAATCATGTTGTTACAGCAGGATAATCAGAAGATAATTGCCGTGAGCGGAACTAAGAGNGGTTACAGGAAAATTCGTCCCCGGATAATTCGTCCCCGGAAAATTCGTCCCGGATAATTCGTCCCCAAGGAAAATTCGTCCCCAGGGAAAATTCGTCCCCAGAAAATTCATCCCTGGGAAATTCGTCCCCAGGGAAAATTTGTCCCCAGAAAATTTGTCCCCAGGGTAAATTCGTCCCCAGGGAAAATTCGTCCCCAAGGAATATTCGTCCCCAGAAAATTCGCCCCTGGAAAATTTGTCCCCAAGAAAAATTCGTACCCAGAAAACTAGTCTCCGGAAAATTCATCCCCAAGGAAGTCCTGTCATGGGATTTCTCTAACATTTTTAAAAGACACACAAAGCTCAAATACTATGGGGACAGATAGACACAACAGAGATCATCACCACAGCCCGAGATCATCTTCGATAATCGAAGGCCGATCTGCTCACCACTGCGTTACATCGTACATCACCCTTTGAGAAATAGACCGGTCCACGGCGAATCCGCTGCCTCCCGAAGAGGAGGCCAATCAGAACCAGTGTTGTAAAATTTGAGTCATGGTACAAATAGTGGTAGCTGAAGACCTGATATAAACTGCAATATGATTGGTCGACCGGTAAAGTTGGCATCGTGCCAAGATATGCCGCAGACCGGTCTATTTCTCGAAGGGTGATGTGCGATGTAACGCAGTGGTGAGCAGATCGGCCTTTGATTATCGAAGATGCCCGAGATAGGATCAGGAGCGAAAGGGGCCATGATAACTTGGGTCGGCCTGGATGACATATGGACTTGGCATGACTGGAATTGAACCCAACCCTAGAGGTAACTCATGCAGTTGTTTTCACTACACCAATCTGACATCCCCACAAATTTTTAATAGATTGTTTTCTACATACTGTAAACATCACATTTCCTCACCAACCATGAACAACATGAGTAACGTTTCCATATCTACCTTTTTCTAAGATTACCACCAAATAGCCAATGAATCATGTTGTTAAAGCAGGATAATCAGAAGATAATTGCCGTGAGCGGAACTAAGAGATTTTCCTGTAATACTAGGAGTCTCCCACCATAACAAATGGCCGTTTTTCACTCGACAAGCATCTCAACAGTCTGTGACGATTGCTCATGTACCTGTGAATGGGGATTTGTATAGAAATTAGCAGTGTTATCTATGCAATTTTACCCTTTCGGTGTGCATGACGTTAGGTTGACATCACAAATTTGGCAAATCAACGACTCAATGTCGTGAGCTTGTGAAAATCTAACTCAATATGCACATCGAAGATACACAAGGCAATCCCTTCTTACAGTACTCTGTACAATTGGCCTACCTTCCGCACCGTGTACCGGTACCATCCGCGTACCAGGTGCAGTGTCATGCATGTACATTTCAGCTATTGAAATGTGTAGGTTCACCAAAGTCATTTAAAGGACCACGATATTGCCACTTTATGTCGACAGCCGGCGCCACCGACACCATTCTCCAATACTGTAGTTAAGCCTTTCGCCCCAGTGTTGGAGAATGTATGATTACACTACAATGCACGTAGTAGCATGCGTGGTTTACCAAGTCGTCAATAGAGGTCTCCCTTAACACGGGTAGGTGTAATGCAGGATTGGGAAGCAATACTGTGGTCCTTTAACACTTTCCTCAAACGTGACATCCAACGAGTTTTCCTAGACCCCCATACACATTATACAAGTCCCAAAGTTTTATATGTTTACAATGTTGCCCACAAAACAAGGCTTTTTCAAGGATCCAATCCATTCAACAATTTCGAAACGGACTATGACACTTCCTTCAGAACTGCAAAATGAGAGAATAGAAGAACCAAGTTAAATGGCGCCAAGACAAAAAGCTTTTATTATGAATATGATACACAAGCCATCCATCAATTCCCCCAAGACTGATCTAAACTTATTTCTATTTTCTCATGTGTACGCAACTTTTTAACATGTATCTTCCTGGCGCCATCAGCGAAACTGAATATACCTAATAACTTAGGAGTATGAAATGCTTCTAACTGTAAGTGCTCACTTGAGCAATAATGAATTTCAACACTACAGTCCTCTCAAAACCTTTGGTTTATAAATGTTTGAATGGTGCTGCACACGTCTGCATTGGACGATTGGACTGCCCCTTGGTTGGCATAGAAATGCTAGCCTTTCACCCGACTGCAAAACCTGTGGTGGACCGAATTAGTCCTGAGCATAAGGCTGTAACTTGCTTGGCACTGAAGTAACCTGACTGTCCACCTGTCCGCAACCTGAATGGGCAGTGCCGGATCTGCCAGTCTTCCACAAAACCAAAGGTGGGCAGTACCTTCATGACCTTGCCTGGCACAGAAGTAGCCTGAAAACTGGCTGCAAAGCTTGCAGCTGGCAACAACGGCTGGCAAGAGGAAGCCTGTCACTTCTCCACAAAGCCCGAGGTGGGCAGTACCTCAGCGGGCAGTACCTTGGCTGGCACAGAAATAGCAGTCAACTGTCCGCAAAAGCCTGAGTTGGAGAGTACCGGTACCATGGCTAGCACAGAAATAACCCTATCAACTGTCCACAACCCCGAGGTGGGTAGTCAGCATACTATGGCCCTGAGAGAGGCAGCCTGTCGCGTCACCTGCGAATTTAGGGATATCTGTACCGTACTGTAGGCCTACATGGCAAGTTTTCTTGCTGGCAAATGCAATTTCTACAATAGCCACAATACTGTCAACTCTACAGTGGCTGTTAACACAGAATGATAAATCTTCTTGAAAGACGTCTCGCTAAGAATCAAAAGCGTTTGGAATTTGGCAAGGAGCTGCTTCTTGAAAACAGTTGACGAGACTGGTTGCCATAGGTCAAACCAGCAACAGACTGGCCAGACCTGAACAGCAAGGAAAATATCAAAGGTATTTCCTCAAACCAACAACAAACGTGGAAGGTCACAAAAACTAATCCAAAAGCGAGTGGAGGAATATGGAGGGTTTCCAGAACTTCCTCTAACGAGCAGCATGTAAAAAGTCATTAATACTTGTTCAGTAAACAGCCGAAGAATAACTTGATGTTACCTGATGATAAGTACACATGTTATTGTATGTTCTTACATTCCAAGGTACATTTTTTGCCTCCACTATCACAACGATGCAGTTAGCATAGTCCTAGTCACACTCTGTGGTGAATTGAGATGTACCTCTGGCACGTCGGGAGCAAAAAATCTAGCATGTACTCTAGACTGTTTAGTCTCTGCCACCTGCACACCCATGACACTCTCTTGCCAGAGGCAGAGACGTACGGTGCACACTCACACTTGTGTTGTAAATTGCACTGAATTTTCCATCAGGGCCGAAGCCAAAGCATTATTGGCCCTGGTAGGTATGTTCCTCACTTGGATGAGGTCTTTTACCTGCCGTTGCAAAGGTACTAGGTACAAGGCACCACGGCTTACTGTCCAATGCAATGGATGTGACGGGCCTGGGATGTCCCACATGGCCCAGGCTGGATTCGAACCTGGGACCTGCTTGCTGAGCCAATATTGAAACCACAAGGTGAACTGAGGCTCCTCAAATGAGGGGAAAGTGATGAGCCCCGGATGTTACCCGAGTTGCTGCCAATTGCCATCCTCCCACAGCAGGGCTTTGGTCTCGTTCCTCTTCATACACTCCACACAAAGTGTGTGTGAGCGGATGAAGAGGAGCGAGGTAAAAACCCCTGCTGTGGGAGGATGCCAGTCACAAATGCGATGTACACAGTCAGGACATGCCGACTGATTGGATCCTCCTAGTTTTGCTGAGTTGCTCAATTTGCGATTTGCGTGTGCATCACCAAGGACTGATCAGATCAGTTGCTTCCAGTCGCAAGAGTGGTACGCCTGGCTTAATCAAGACGTTTAGCTCCAATGTTATGATTCGCCAACGTAACCACAAGCATGATTAATTGAACAATGCATGCCTCCAACTTGAACTTCAAGCATTTATGTTCAAATTGTTTTCTTTTAATTTTCAAGAGGCAAGGGTTGAGAGAATTCTCCTGAACATTTGCCCTGGGTTGCTTCATACAGCATCGCAGGAAATCTTTTGTTTTGGTTGTTACTCATCGATTCCAGGGGATCAAATCGTGAAAGGGTCGAGGCAAAACGTCAAATTAATTCCATAATCAGTTTCATGCAGATACAAGTTCATCAAAAGTGGACGGCCAAAATCCAGCTTCCAGTGTGCGAGTGTATAAGCTTTCTACATTGACTCATGAAGAATCCAAACAATATTTTCTCTTCTTCCATTCAACTTGGATACACTTTCACATCTTGTACACACCCAGGTAACCTACAGATATCAGGCGCCACACTGAGTGCCTGCTATTTATACCAGCAATGCCGACAAGGCTGAGTGCTGTGGTTATTCAGGGTGCTCTTGATATAACATGAAACCTGCGCATGTACATACATGTAATAGTGTCATGCTCCAAACAAGCCCGGGCTCCCGTCAGCTGAGTTGGGAGAGCGTTTGACTTTGAAGCACGAGGTCCCGGGTTTGAAACCCAGATTGGACCCGGCGTTTTCAACTGGTACATTTGGAGCCCAACGTGGTTAAGGGCATTTACAGTTGCTGGTAAAGTGTCCGTGAATGTCTGGCGGATGGAACCCTAGCTGAAGCAGTTGTGAGGGCACAACTCCCCGAAAAGGGGAAGAGTGTAATACTGTCAGTGCTCCTACAAGCCCGGGCTATACCGGGAAATTCCCTTGAGCTCAGTTGGTAGAGCGTTTGACTTTGAAGCATAAGGTCCCAGGTTCGAAACCCAGATTGTAACCTCGGCTTTTTCACCTGCGACATTTGGTACCCAACGTGGTTAGGGCATTTTAAAGTGTCTGTAGTTGATTAAATGCCTGGCAGATGGAACCCTAAGCAGTTGTGGGGACACAACTTCCCAAGCAGGGGAAGTGTGTAATTGAGTCAGTGCTCCTACAAACAAGCCTAGGCTACCGGGACCCTTCACCTCAGTCGGTAGAACGTTTGACTTTCAACATGTTCAAGCGTCACAGAGGCCCCAGGATGGCACAGTGGCGACAGGTAGGCCCACCAGGTATAAGCAATTTCCAGTCCACAGAAATGCAGAGGAGTTAGGCCCTGCCATATCATTGTGATACCATTTGAGGAGCCTTGATAGCCAGCGTAGTTCTCATCACGTCCTTGGTTTGGAATCCCGGGTCACATGGGATTTAAAATCATCCCTGGTTCTTCAGTCACTCGCGTGGGACAGTAAAAATTAGTCATGTAGTGCTTTGTGCCTTACAGTGCTTTTACAAGGGCAACAAATAAAAGACCCCACCCAAGTGAGCAGCATGAGTTACTTCCGATGGCCTCTTCCATACTTCTGAGGGCCAATAATGCTTTGGCTTCGGCCCTGATGAAAAAATCTAGTACAACACAAGATCATTGTGAGTTGAAAATGTGCACGAATGGCTATAGAAGAACTTCACGTGACGTCATCATTGACGTCATAATTCGCACGTCAGCCATGTTGGACGTCATCTGAAGCTACGAATGCGTTGGATGTGACGTCCAACATGGTGGCATCTCGTCGCGACAGTGACGTCACAATCGTCGCTGCACATCCTCTATTGAACTTTTACTTTTTGTTAAACCAGCATGTATAAGCTTCTTACAGGAAGGTTAACATTAAGAGATATTCAAAGATGTCGTGCTGTCTGACTATTAATGATGTTCAAATGTATGATTAGGAATCTTATCTCAACATCGATCTTCCCCAAAGCAATTTATGTGTTATCCCAAGGAAAAATTCAATGAAATCTTCTGTGTGTTCCTAAATCGCTGCGACACTTCGTGAATAGTCTGAGAAGAAAAGACGACCGGCGCCATACAATGGCCCTGTATGTCAAATTCTCTTATTGGCACCAGAGAACACATCATAGGGTCACGGATGTTTTGTCGTAGTGTAAAATGAAGGGCATGCTGGCGTCATGTCGCTGAATAGTGCCTCTCCGTGGTTGGTGAACTCTGATATCTCACCAACGAGATTTTATTAAGTTGTGTTAGATTTTTCCATCAGGGCCGAAGCCAAGGCATTATTGGCCCTGGTAAGAACAGAAGAGGCTGTCTCAAGGTACTCATGTTCCTTGGATTGGGCTGGACATCACATTGCAACTAGAGCCCAGTTGCTTGAATTGAAACATGCCATGTCCAGATCGTAAATGTCCTGGGGGTACATGTAAATGGGGCGG
>NMRB01001034.1:84138-114099 GCA_002633025.1 Notospermus geniculatus | reverse complement strand
GCTGGAGGTGGTTCTTTCTTCATTAAAGTTAACCAGAACCAGAGAGAGAATGACTCAGTTATCTCTTCAGTTGGTCCTACGGTGAGCGGTAGTGGTGCCAATGGCATGAACAGTGGTGAAGAGAGTTAGGGCAGACCATCTTCGATAATCGAAGGCCGATCTGCTCACCACTACGTTACACCGCACATCACCCTTCGAGAAATTGACCGGTCCACGACGTATGTGCCGCCTCGAGAAGAAGAGGCCAATCAGAATCGGTGTTGTAAAATTTGAATCGTGGTACAAAGAGTTGTAGCCGAAGACCCGATATAAAGTGTCATATGATTGGTCGACGGGTAAAGTTGGCATGGTGCCAAGATACGCCGCCGACTGGTCTATTTCTCGAAGGGTGATGTGCGATGTAACGCAGCTTGGAGAGCAGATTGGCCTTCGATTATCGAAGATGGGGCAGACTTAACTGAGGTTAGCTGTCCAAAAACTGTTTCAACTAAATTTTCATGAATTTTAAGAGCCCTGATTACCAGGATTCTGCTGCTGCTGGTCGGTGCCGGACGGCCCCGTCCAGGACGCAGAAATGCCGACCTGCACTATTCCGACCATCAGAACTAACAAAGTGTGCAATGAGAAATGCCCGTCATGCACACTTCCGAATTTCCTTTCTGTTCCCATGGAACTGTAACCGTGGTGCCTTGTACCTTGTGACTTTGTAAGGGCAAGTAAAGATCCCATCCAAGTGAGGAACATGGGTAGTTGAGATGGCCTCCAGCTTTTATATTTACCATGCCCAATATTTCTTTTGCCTCGGCTATACAAGAGGTTTATGTGCAAGCATTCGAAGAACTCAAGGGCTCTGTTTGTGGATCGTTACCCAAACTGATCTACTGGGAACTGAGGTCAAATCCAACCAGAAGGAAATACAAAGAGGCCCAGTAATAAAACTTTAACACCCAATACTGAGCCATAGGCTTAATGACGCCAGAAGCCTTTGCACTGCCGTTTGTACAAAATTCTCTATCATTGTGGCCTATGTTGTTCATAAAGTACCCCAAGTAACCCACGGCTTTAGTTCATTTTAGGCACCATTTGGTATTTGTCTAAAACGATTTCGAAGCCACTAATAGCCGTGACGAAAATGCGAAGTCAATAATTCCAACAAATACATGTAAAATGTTTTTCAACATGTTATGGCTTTCTTGATGTTAACCTGTGTGCATAAATGACATGTTTGGTGGTCTGGATATATAGGCCTAGGTGTGATGATTTCTTTGTAAAATGGGTAGCTCTTTCTATTCTACAATTGGAATTTTTGGAATTGTGGGCCACCACAGGGTTTTATCATTTAAAGGAGCACGGTATTGGATCTCAAATGCGTTATTTGACTGCCGACGTAGAGGGAGCCACGTAGCGACAGTAAGATGAACTACAAAAATGCATTACAAAATGTACGCAGTAAATCGGGTCATTCGCCGAGACGTAGTCAGACCCTTGGGTTGGAGAGTGGTGCGGTGGCGCCGGCTGTCGAGAAAAAGTGGCAATACCGTGCTCCTTTA
Organism: Notospermus geniculatus; assembly: GCA_002633025.1. Classification (NCBI taxonomy): domain Eukaryota; kingdom Metazoa; phylum Nemertea; class Pilidiophora; order Heteronemertea; family Lineidae; genus Notospermus; species Notospermus geniculatus. Next base: position 112,549 of record NMRB01001034.1, on the reverse strand, counting down.
AAAGACTTGGAATGAAACTTTACTGAACCGATTTGCACCAATCCAAATTGAAAGTTTGGCAACGCCATGTAAAATCTGACTTGGACTGTTTCGCTATGCAACCCAAATTTCAGATATTTTGCTTCAAAATACACTACAAAGTTTGAATTAGATGCACCAATCCAAATTGAAAGTTTGGTATCGCCATGTAAAATCTGACTTGGGCTGTTTCGCTATGCAACCCTTCTTCAATACTGCTCAACTAGTTTCAAATTTCAGATATTTTGCTTCAAAATACACTACAAAGTTTGAATGATCCCTCAAAAGAAGGATCAAGGAGGGAAAGGGAAGTTTCACAGAATATTCTGAACTATTCAGAGTCGTTCTGACAATAGCGAACGCAGAATAAAACCCTCAGAGAACATGATCTCTCCTGACTCGATCCAGAATCCCCACAAGGTAAACAGTGTCATCCGCCAAAGATAGATTCAGACAGCATCACGTGAATTTTCATGGAACGGCATCGATCCGACTCCATTTATCACCGAGACACGACGTCACGAGGGACCAACGATTCCTAACCACAATGGACATGTTCAAAGAGACGCAGTATATAATCTGCCGTTGCTCTCCCTTGATAATCTGCAGCCGAGTTTGATGTCGGTAGAAGCAGCGGTTTCACGTTGTCCGCTATCTTATATGCCACCTTGGATTATCTTTATGACATCCTCAAATTCGATAAATTTTGATGTGGCACTGCATTGGCCATTTTAGATGAAGCTCACTTTCTATTATTGTGTGATGAAATGAACACTGATTTGATAATAGAGACTGATTGGGTCACAACCCCTGCCCAAATTTCATGATCTGATGACTGTGTCCAAATGCCACTATATTCCATAATTGTATACAATTCTGAGCCTTGCCAGCCCTGGAGAGCTCTGATAATCCAGAGGTTTTCACATCCCCTTCGCAAGCGGCGCATGTCCGATTGAACCCAGCCAGGGCTGTTTGTGATTATCATGCCTGGCTCTTCACGTCAGTTGCATGGGAGATTAAGTCGTGATGCCTTGTACCTTGCCCATTTGCAAAAGATACATAGTAAGAGTAAAGTCATCTCTGAATTTTGCAATTTTCGACTCCAACCAGGGTCTTCCTCAGGTACTTTATCAGAACTTTCTTGTCGAGAGCTCTACTAGAAAGTGCCTGAGAAAGACCCCACTTGGGGTCGAAAATTTGCGAAATTTGGAGACGACTTTACTTTTACTGTCATTTTGTGTGTCGTTTTTTGTGCTCCATGTTGGATGCCCATTTGCAAAGGCAGGTAAAAGACCCCATCCAAGTGAGGAACGTGCATTGAGATGGCCTCTTCCATACTACCAGGGCCAATAATTAATGATGGCTTCGGCCCTCATGGGAAAATCCAATCGATTCCAATATTGACCCAATAAATCGATTGCCTTTGACTGGGTCCTGCACTATTGGCATGAGTTCTCCAACTACAGTACGTTGCACAATTGACCTCCCTTTATTCGTGTACCTTCCGCAATGTGACACGGAAGGTATGCTTCAGTTCAACGCGTAGGGTACGGGTGCGTCACGCGTCTCTGTTGCGCGACGTCTGTGCACCACAGGCGACGTTACGTCTTCACTGCGTACCTTCCATGACGGGGTGCGACGACCATGGAAGATACGTGGACGGTACGTGGATGACGCTCCATGTGGTACGCGGATGGTGCACGGTGCGGAAGGGAGGTCAATTGTGCAACGTACTGTATACCGTGTGACTGTCAACAGCAAGGGGTGAATGTGTATTGAATTATAATGAGTCAGGTGGGTCATCTTGGAAGAAATCTTATTTTGTAGCGCACGCTGGGCTTTAGAACCGAGACAACCTCCTGGGCAGGGCTCAAACAATACCCCCACACCATCCCTATTGAATTGTGCAGACAGCAATAAAACTGCAAACAGATCAATTGGGAACTGATGTATAAAATCTGTGTGTCACCATTGTTACACGTTATAAACCTGGTCATTGTCACTCGAGATTATCTGGCTGTCTCCTCCTGTGGTATGACTAAGGCTACGGCGCCAGTCAATATTTTTACAGAGTCGAATGGGAAATCAGGCTGTATCACACTAAAGTACAGTGGCATCTGTCTATCATCAGGGCTTCCGAGGACCCGAACTCCTGGTCAAATACGCACGAAAACTCTCTTGAATCCTAAGGATGCATGATAAAAATCAGCCAGGGACCAGCACAGGTTTAAAACACACCAAAAAGCATTTTGATGCACACTCTCACCAACTGCTAACCCCTCGGTATTTAAAGGACCACTGTATTGCATCTTTCTGTCGACAGCCGGCGCCACCGGCACCATGCTCCAATACTGTAGTTAAGCCTTTCACCCCAGTGTTGGAGAATGTATGATTACAGTCTCGGTCACCCAGCCGCTGGGATCGAACAAGTTTGTGTAGCAGTACTGCGGAACGAAACGGCTGGCTGCGTGAGACTACATGTAGTTGCATGCGGTAGTTTACCAAGTCGTTAATAGAGGTCTCCCCTTAACGTGGGTAGGTGGATGTAACGCAGGATTGGGAAGGAATACTGTGGTCCTTTAAATATACTGGACGCGAGTCATTCGCAGCCTGCACGAGTCCCTCGAACCTGACATTGGCAAAGACATACCACTAACAGTGTGCAAACTTAGATATCACCAGCGACTAATCAGATCAGTTGCTTCCAGTCGCAAGTGCGATGTACGCCTGGCCTAAAACGGACTGCAAGAAAGCCTTTGTCATTCTAATGATTATTTCAAGTATACCGGCATTGTGTCCTCGTACAATGACTAATCACCTTGTTTCCTTTGCAGACATCTTACCCGCTGATTGAGTTATGGCGATGTTTGATTTTATGCCATCAAATCGCTTTTCAGTGGGATGAAGAGCATCAACTTTAGTCATCAGTTAAGTGGAGTATCTGGTTCTATCCTCAATTCCTCTTCTCAAGGTCTACTACGTCAGACTGAGAAGTGTCTTTGTGTTTTAGTGTCAAGCACCAAACGGTACTGAAGCGGGTTGAAATACTCCCTGGCAGTTTTTATGAGGGAAAGCAAAGCCTGCTGGTGATATTTGGGGCTGAAGTCATAGCGTTATTGGCCCTGTTAAGTAATGGAAGAGGCCATCTTAACATGTCTTAAAGCTACTCATGCTCCTCACTTTGATATCTAACATAGAGCACAACAAACAACACACAAAATGATAGTAAAGTCGTCGCTCCGAATTTCGCAAATTTTCGACCACAACCGGGGTCTTCCTTAGGCACTTCTAGTAGAGATCCAGGAAGTGTTACTTTTACTATCTCCTCACTTGGATGGGGTCTTTTACTTGCCCTTGCAAAGGCACAAGGTACAAGACACTACCGCTTACTCTGTCCCATGCGACGGATGGGAAGAGCCAGGGATGATTAATCCCATATGGCCCAGGAAATGGCACATCCCGAACCTGGGACCTGCCGCTTGCTAAGCGGACATGATAACCACTTGACAATCAAGACTCCTCCCTGGTGGTCGAGTGGTCAACAAGCTTCAGTCAGTGTGTTGGTAGGCTCCCATGGCCACGACATATGCAAGAAATAGCTCTGGAAAAATAAGGGTGTGTTGGATAAGGTCCCTTAGGCCTAGTTTTTTTTACAAAACAGGATCCAGAGCTTGAGTACTGGACCGAATTGGGATCGGTTTGCCCCTTAAGTTATCAAAGATTTCTGACTTTGTTTTGTGGCCTTGTGGCCCCAGAGCTAAAGCTACTGACCAGATCAAGCTATGTATCTTGGTGTTATTTTTCTCCTAGAAAGATTCTCTATCCATTCATACATCATACCCATGGTTTGGGACAGAACAGTGAAAGTACATGTATGATTGGCGTACTTCTGGACCAACCTGTCTTTGGTTCATCAACATGCTATCCAGATAACACTGACACCACCTCTTCGCAACCAAGACAGTTTGCATACCTCCGTCCAGCATCATAATTGCAGCGTTGGCACACGACTATCACAACATGCGGCCACAATCACGGTGACTGCGTTTCTTAGCTACTCAATACTGACAGCCTTCAGTCACATACCACATCCATGACTCATCTTCTACCTCTGTCATGTCTGTCGAGCAAAAATCAATTCCGATGGCGATCGGTGAATTCACCACGAAATGCTAACACACGGGAATCATCACGACATCACATCGCAACCAACGTAAACGTAGTTGTATCGTAGTGTGGCACAGTGCTTTCCAATGAATACCCATGTGACAGGGTCTTCCTGACATTTCAGATTTGTTAGTTTCGTGTGAAGCCCATATAGGCCTAGCCAAGTGGTTATCATGTCTGTGTTGCAACCAGCAGGTCCTTGGTCCAAATCCAACCCGGGCAATATGGGATTATCATCCCTGGCTCTTCACGTCCGTCACTTGGGACAGTAAGCCGTGTCTTACCTTTGCACGGGCAAGAAATAGATTCCATCCAAGTGAGGAACATGATAAGTTTGAGATGGCCTCTTCCGTGCTTACCAGGGCCAATGATGCTTCAGCTTCAGCACTGATGGATAATACACTCAATACAATTCATTTTTTCTGTCTGTGAACAAATTGCCAGTGGCAATGAATGGGTTAGGACAACTTTGTCAGTCGCCTGGGTGTCCTGAGATGCTCCACGGTGCACATGGATGGAAGAAACCAAAGTAAACGATGCCAAGGAGGCCAGGTGCGTTGCTACTTCTCACCTGTCCATGTAACTGGAGAAGTTGGAGGTTGCAACTGATGCTTTCGCTAGCTACTTCCTAGCATAACCTCAAGTTCAACTGTGTTTTGAAGGGCTTGGACGACTTTCTTAAGGCCCCACATAGCCCAGGAAATGTTACATGTACCTCCAGTTTGGCTGCACGCAGGGCAACTCTTTGGGACTCTTGTCCCACAGTCGCCACATCCCATGATGTAGGGCAGCTGTTACGACCCTGTCAGAGTTACATGGCTTGAGGCAGTTGGTTGGCAAATGGTGGCCAAAGTGGCCATGGAGGATTTAGTCTCGGTCACCCAGCCGCTGTTTCGAATCTGGGGATCGAACAAGCGTCTGGGATCAAACTGCGAAATTACTGTTCGGAGGCGTACCAAGATCCTGGTACGCTCGCTGATTGGCTAATCAGGGACAGAGCTAGTCATTCATTTCCATCCGCCGATTCCTCCCATTTAAAAATCACAATCCGGCTGCCGATTGGGCAAGAGAATTGATCATGTGATGGGCCATTTCATGGTATTTGTTTTGTGTCGGACAGGACATTTGCAAACTTTTTTCCTCCACAGAAAGTTTTCTGGGCAAGGATCAAAAGGTTTGAAATGGCCAAAAGGAAGTACTGTAGGACCAGTTTCTATGGTAAAAAATGTAAATCCTTGGACTTCATTTTTCCTGTTGAAAATGAAGCCATAAAGTCCGTGTCGGACAGGACAAGAAATGACGGGGTGTTTTTGTCATGTTGGGGAAATTGCAAAGTTCTGTTCTGTTGCATGGTACTCATAGGTTTGAATGGAGTAACTTTGTTCCCTAACATCTTAACTAGGTTTCAGAGGAAAATTTGGTTTTCTAACTCAAAGCACAACTGAGGGGGGGTCAGAAGTTCACGCTTGGGTGGCGTGTCGGACAGGACGTGTCGGACAGGACAGTTTTTCACATGAGGTAAAAATGACACATGTGATTACAACAAAATAATTTCTGTTGCACAATATTCTAAATTAGTACATTTACAAGTGATATGAGTGGAAGATTCAAGCAGTTCTAACTCACAGCGCAACTGAGGGGGTCAGAAGTTCACGCTTGCACATTGTGTCGGACAGGACGTGTCGGACAGGACACTTTTTCACTTGAGGTACACAAAATGTAAAAATGCCACATGTGATTACTAAAAAATGATTTTTATGGCATAATATTCTAAATTAGTACAATTACTAGTGTTAGGATTGGAAGAATCAAGCATGATGTGTACTATTCATTGGTCCATTTGGAATTTTGTCCTGTCCGACACAAAAAATAGTGCCAATGGCACTGTGCCCGCTTGGCTTTTTAGCACAGTGGTGGAAGGGGCAAGCCACTGGAATCCCGTACAAGCCATATTTGACAGTATCTGTGACAAAGGCGTACATATGCAAAGTTTCAACTTAACAGCTTATGTCATAAATAGAACATGACATGCCAACCTCGTAATTTCAAACTTTGACCTCTGTGACCTTGAAAAGTAGGTCAAATAAAAAACTTGGGCATTATGTTAAATAAACTTTGACCTCTGTGACCTTGAAAAGTAGGTCAAATAAAAAACTCGGGCATTATGTTAAACTTCCTTGTTAGATATACCTATAATAAAAACATTGATGAAGTTCCGTTGCTTAGTTTAGGAAAAAGCAGATTTTGTGAGTTTGGCTTAGGCCTCCTGGTGGCAAAGTCAAGAACTAGATTTCGCTGAAATTTTGTCAGGAACTCACTACAACCTAGAGGTAAATACATACAAAGTTTCAACGCAATAGCTCAAACGATTATCAAAATATAAACCTTTTTAAGTTTTTCACAAAACGCCCCCTACCTACCAAAATAGGAATCGCATCGTGCCCAAAATTGAACTTGACCTAGATTTTGTGGTCATATACACACGTGTATGCAATATGAAAATGATCCTTCAAAAACTAAAGGCGCTATCCATCTGACAAGGAAAAATTTGATACTTTGGTTTTGGCCCCCTAGTGGCAAAGTCAGGAATCAGACTGCGCTGAAATTTCGTGTGCAAGTCACCACAGACTAGAGGTACACACAAACAAAGTTTCATCACGATAGCGCAAGCCATTCTCAAAATACAGGCCTTTGAATTTTGCCCCAAACACATGAACTGGATCATACCTTCGTGTTCTGATCCCATCAGTACGTCCTCGTTGACAAGATAATCCGTGAGAATCATGTTGACACGAAGTTAATTCAGGAACAATCAGAAACTCAGCGAGTTTGTCAGCGACTCGAGAAATTTTCACAGCTACCATATTTGGGGTATGACCAAGACGAGATAGAAGCTTCACTGTGATTGGCTGGATTCGGCGGAGTCGATCACTCCGCTAGTTCCCCAACGAAATGGCATGGATGTCGCCAGGGTCTGAACCAAGCGCAAGTAGGGGAGCTGGTTGTGAAGACCCTGGGTGCGAGGATGCTTCCGTACTTACCAGGGCCAATGGTGCTTTAGCTTCGGCACTGATGGATAATAAACCCAAAGCAATACATTTTTTTCTGTTTGCCATGTTTGTGAACAAATTGCCAGTGGCAATGAAAAGGTTAAGGGCAACTCTGTCAGTCCCCTGGGTGTCCGGAGATACTCCACGGTAGACATGAAATGGAAAGTAGTGATGGAAGAAACCCAAGTAAATGATGCCAAGGAGGCCAGGTGCATTGTTACTTCTCACCTGTCCACATGGTCCATGTAACGGGAGAAGTTGGAGGTTGCAACTGATGCTTTCGCTAGCTACTTCCTAGCATAACCTCAAGTTCAACTGTGTTTTGAAGGGCTGGACATATACTGACGAGGTGCTTGGTACCATTTCTTCAGATGCCTTGTCCAGTCATGTCTCTGGAGTTCCTTGGATGACTTTCTGAAGGCCCCACATAGCACAGGAAATGTTACATGTACCTCCAGTTTGGCTGCGTGCAGGGCAACTCTTTGGGACTCTTGTCCCACAGTCGCCACATCCCATGATGTAGGGCAGCTGTTACGACCCTGTCAGAGTTACATGGCTTGAGACAGTTGGTTGGCAGATGGTGGCCTAAGTGGCCATGGAGGATTTCGATTATGGCCTAGTGGTTGGCGTGTTGGCCTCTGAGCTGGAAGTTACACAACATAGAGCATGACCAGTATTTGGAAGGGTGACCGCCATGTTTCCTGTATCAATCACTTGGCTGACCTTCAGTTCAATACTCAGATGCCGTGTGGTGCTAAGGGACTAAAGGACGAGTCATCTTTGTCCGAAGGGGGAATGGTGTACCATGTGTACTCTATCCTCAGTTATAGGTATGGCACAGCCTGACCAGGAGGATTCCCTCTGTGGCCTACTGGTTGGTGTGTTGGCCTCCAAGCTGGAAGCTACGCAGAGCACAGTCAGTATGTGATGGTGACCAGCATGCACATGGAATGGCTTGAGCATGTAGCAGAGTGTACGATGCAAGAGCTCACACTCAGCCAGGTAGCATTATAAATATTGGTCATCTCCTTGGACAGAATGTGTATCAGATGTAGCCCTAATTCCAGGAGCGGATCCAAGGTGCACACGCCCCCCTTTCAGCCAACAGGTCTGTAAAATCGACCATGAAATTCTGAAATTTGGAGCAAATCATTGAAATTCACCACAGATTTCAATGTTTCTAGCACAGTGTGCCCCCTCTTTCCGAAAATCCTGGATCCGCCCCTGATATCTACCCCAAAACAGACAAAAATGTCAACAACACAGGGTACAATGGCAACGGATAGAGAGGGTTAATTCGAAGAGAAGATTCTGGTGCTAACCGAAAAATTTGCAGACTACATCATCATTTTTTAAACATTATGTCAGAGGACACCTTGCGCACCTGAGAAGACAAAGAATATTTAGCTTATAATTTTCCCGAGTTTCCAAGGAAACCCGACAGCGCTTATTTTTTTCTGCACCGTTTTGTGCCGCTTAGAAGAACATCATCCACGGTGTCGTAACAAAGGAAGAACTAGTAAAAAATTTATATGAAGACAATGAAAAACATCAGAGGAAGCTGTGGATCTTTTTAATCTTTTCATTTGCTTCTTGCGAATATTGCAACTCCTGAAAAGCAAGTTACCGGCAAGAATTTACTGTTTCTTTTCGAGAAAAATACAAGCCTACAGCACCTCTAAATGTTCTGTCTGTCTTTTTCAGATATCGAACATAAAGCACAAAGAACGACACAATGGTTAATGTTCACTTCTTGTATCGCTACTAGAAAGTGCCTGAGGAAGACCACGGTTGTCGACAATTTGAAAAATTCGGAGATGACTTTACGTATCATATCTGCCTTTTTCAGAAGAGTAATGCATTTTCTATTACAGAAAGGCACTAACCCTGCCCTTTTCCCAGTCCACCCTGCCCTTTTCTTTGCAGATTTCCAAAATCCCAACCCTTTCATATTTCTGGCAGAAATGCAAGAATTCATCATCTCATCATTCTAGGTTTGATCAACCCTCTTTTCACCAACTCTTTGTCAGCGAAGGTTTCCTCCTACAATACCGCACATTAAATTTGACCACTCACCAAATCACATAGTTGTCTTTAGGAGCTGTATTTGGTCTTCGATGGTATCAGGACACTCCCCCCAGACATTTGCCCTGGGACATCTGCCCCGGACTTCTGCCCAACTATCTGCTCCTGGACACCTACCCCCAGACATTTACCCCTGTAGGANTCGGACATCTTTTAGCCACAATGTAGATTTTTTAGCATTATTTCGAATTTTGAGCATATGACAGGTGTAATTGTGGCTCTCAGTACGATAATTTTTTTTGACAAATATTTTCGTCTCTCCAAAATACGTGACTACACAACTGGACCAAATGCCTGCCAAAACTAAAGTGTGAGTACTACATATGACATTTGACCTTGAGTTGAAACAAAACTGACCATTTCCCATATGGTGCATCATCCAACAGCAATGCAATATACCACCGCAACTGATGTCTTTCTCTCAAGGTCACACCATCAATGAAATCTGTCACTGCATGAATATGACAGCAATATACAGTACATGTAGCAATGTAGCTACTGCTAAGCGGCGTCATATTTGTGTAATCAAGCGACGAACGTTATCGCGTTGGCAACGTGAATTGGCCACTCCACACGGAGAGGTGGGTATTGATTGGTGCACTATACCAAGGTGGATATACCATTTACATTCACAGCGGCAATTACATTGCAATGCACATGTATGAAATGCACATACAGTGGGCCAAGTTGGCTGCCCTCAATTACAGAAATTCCTGATAATAAATGATACTGAGCAAGGCTCAAAATAACTTTTTTTACTTCTGTAGCAAAATTGCCAATCAAGGGTCCACTTGATTCGCAATTTTGGTACTTTGTGTAGCAACTTTTTTGTCCATTCAACATGTTCAACAGCGGAAGCCATCTTGCATGGCTGTTGATGTCAACCTCGCACACAACAACACTGTAATAATTTCAAACCCCTCTACATCATTACCCCAATTAGTCTATAAACCTTTCTGGGGAATTCAAGGAGCAGCTTGTACATGTAATTTTATAGAACCTGCATTCATATCTTTCCATCAGAGTCGAATCCAAAGCATTATTCGCCTTGGTAAGTATGGAAGAGTCCATCTCAAGCTATAATGTTCCTCACTTGGATGGGGTCTTTTACTTGCCCTTGCAAAGACACAAGGTACAAGACACCACGGCTTTTATTACTGTCATACAGTGACTAGCTGTGTGAACAACTTCCATGGGATAGTCTTTGGACAGTTACTATCTGACAGCAAACTTTCGACAGAAAACTGTCAGTTGGAACAGCTATAGAATATCACCAAGATAAAAAGATCAAGCTTAGTTCCTCCCAGTCACGAATGAGTGCCATTTTCACAATTCACGACCAGCAGATGTTTTATGATTGTCTTATTGTCCATTTATGATGATCATGTCAACCTAGTCCTGTTTTGATAGATAGCAATCAAATCACACTTGTTGTGACACTTCTGATCAAATTTTCGGACTCTATCTGCAGATAAGGCGCACCACCCTATAAGGCGCACCCCCAATTTTAGACCCTTCTTCATGAAAAAAAGCCGCGCCTTATAGTCCGAAAAATACGGTACTAGGCTATTTGGCTCTTTGGGTCACGCTCACAACATTTCAGTTTTGACCACCAAGTGGGTTCTCTTCCCCATTTCGGCACTGGCTCATACGCTCTCAGCCACAGGTATTTCACTTACCAACCGAACTGGTGCATTAACTCAACAGCACATTGATATTAATTTCCCCAAAAAGTCATTTCGATTTAGAGCACTCTTGAATCCAGCGAAGACAGGTTTCAGAGAAGCTCGCATACCAATATACTCAGGGTGAAGTCTCTTACGAGGAGATGTCTCCTACATTTTGTAATCAACAAGCTCCAAAATTTGGATATATTACCTGGAATGTTTGGTAATATTTCGCTGGCTTTCACTTCCGAAAGCCCAAAGCACACATGGAAAGTTTGTTTCGTACAAGCAATTTTCATTCCCAGCCAAAATTTGGACATTACCTTGCACGTTTGGTAATATTTCACAACTTCTCATTTCTTGAAGTGCAGAACACGCACGGAAAATTTGCTCGTATAAAATACAACCAGTTTCTATCCCCAGCAATTTTCAAGGTGTGCCGATCATTCAGATACATGTACATGTACAGTACGTTGCACAACTGACCTACATGTACCTTTTCCTGGTACCTTCCACGTACATGTACGTCACATGGAAGGAACGCTTCAGTTCATTGCATATGGTATGGGATCACGTGTCTCTTCTGCGTGATGTCCGCGCACCACGGGCGAATAATGTTACATCTTCACTGCGTGCCTTCCTCGGTGGTGCACGACGTCTGAGGAAGATACGAGAACGGTACGTGCATGACACTGCATGTGGTATGCAAATGATGCGCGGGAGGGAGGTCAATTGTGCGACACACTGTATTCGACATGTTCGAAGCAACCTGGCTTGTCAACTCAGGAGACATCTTTACCAATAACAATCTCAGCAAGTATCTGTACCGAAGTATGGAAGAGGCCACCTCAAGCTACTCATGTTCCTCACTTGGATGGCGTCTTTTACTTGCCCTTAACAGGTTAAAGGCACAAGGTACAAGGCACCACAGCTTACTGTCCCATGCAATGGACTAGGACTGAAAGCCAGGACTGATTAGTCCCATGGCCCACGATTCGAACCCAGGACTTGCAGCTTGTTAAACAGATGTGATAACCACTAGGCTATTAGCTCCTCAAAAGGCAAGTCAGGGGCTGCTCTTGCTTCTTGCGATTCTTGAAGTCCCTCACAGTTTAAGGGGGTTCATTTCTTGAAACCAACACGAAGTGGAAAGGATGGAACCCTTCCATTCCAGCACGTGAACAAGGTTCTTTATTTGTCATCCACAGGACCAATTTTCCCCTCTCCTATTCACGAGGTACATGAAGAATGGAATTCCACAAGAATAGAACCCTTGACAGGAGAAAATGGGGTCAGGGTCAAAACTGAGATGACAATTGTGAAGCTTTTATCTGGTGGCTTCCATTGTAATACACTCACAATGCTTCACATCATTACCCCAGTCTCTCCATCAACGTTTTTGTCTGTGTAACTTGAGGAGCTCATTCAGGGCATCACTTGGTCCTTTCAGACCAGTTTGAGTAGTCCCCAGTCTGTCTACATGTAAAATGTAGAAATCATTGGGTGTTCTTCTAGATAAGGAGACGGGCCCAGAGAGGGCAAAGTAGCAACTTAACTGGGAACAATTCATTCGTTCTCCAATTCGTTGATCTGCGCACTTCCGCCAAAATCGCAACCATAACCTCGATCTGAAACCAGCTGACGTCACGCAATCCATGATTCAGCAATGGTTGAGTCTCATGCAAGGCTCCAGTTCTATAGAGTTCACGTTTACACTTTTCTCGCGTTACACTTCACGTTTTCCTTTCGTTCCTCGGAGAAAGCATGCCACATGACAGGTAATGTGTGTCTCGTTCTGCGCTGAATCGAGGAACGAAAGGAAAACGTGAAGCGTGGCGCGTGAAAAGTGTAAACGTGAACTCTATGGAACTGGAGCCCAACGTCTTTGAAGTCACTGTCGTGGGGTTCTCTGTGTCATGTCATACACGTTCAGACCGATCAGGCTGTGGTTGCAATTTCGGCGGATGTGCGCAGATAGGGACGTGTGTTATATGAGCGCTGTCAGATCACCCATCCATGCAGTGATCCCACGTCTTCAGTGCTTTTCTTCTAGTTCAGAGGCCAACATGCCAACCAGTGCACTATTATAGGCCAAATAGGAAGTCTTCCATGGACGGCAGTTAAGCCGTGCCAATAGTAGCTGCAAGGGTGCCATATAGTAGCAAGGCTTAAATACAAGGGATTCCATGTGATGAACCCTTCTTGCATTCATGAACACATGAGTCTGACGCTGAAAAAACCCTCCGCTCCTCCATTAGACCATACTGAGCTTAGTTTTCTTGTCCACATTTAATTGATTCCTGAAGAGGGTAGGACTGTCATGTACCGACCGGCAAGTAGTCTATCGAAATGTAATTGGGAAATATAGCCACGATGAAGTGGGCTGAAGTACATGGCACTACTTCAGTCTTGGCAACAACGATATTGGTAAATTGCATTCCTATGTCAGAAAGACGCTGTATTGGAGCGCTTCATGTTTTTGTACCCAAAAATAGAGTATTTACCATATACATGTAGACTCCTGACCTGAAAGTTAGGGAGTGTCTCCCACCATGCCCACTTACAAGTAACTACTTCGGGATGGACGACTTGGGGAATAACCCATCGGTCCATGTAACCTTGAAAAGTTGATGCATTTCATCACGGGTAACAAAAGGGGAAAACGTCGCGGTTTCCGCCCACATACAGGGCCAGGGGTCACACCTCCTGCATGAAACGCTGTGATGCATGTGGCTGAACCACGTGTGTAGTAGCCACATCCTGTGAGCATGCGCAGTGAGAAAAACCGCCACGACACTGGGTAACTACAAAAGTTATTTCGGGCGGCGACACAGCAGTGAGCGCGCTTCAGTTTTTGCCACGCATCTTTGGTGTGACCCTTTTATTGAAAATCCATTGAATGTATTTTTGAAGATCGGGATTTGGCCTAATAGTAAGGCGTGCTGCCCCTGAGTGCTGGTGATTGGTGCCTAATGCGAACCTATTTTTGCAGCGGTGAACACGCATCGTTTTTTGCTGTTGCAGCCTGGGGTGCGATTTTGGTGTGAACGGGCCTGATACATACATATGAGGCATCCTCCCAAAGCAGGGCTTTGGTCTTGTTCCTCTTCATACACTCACACACAAAGTAGAGTGAGTGGATGAAGAGGAGTGAGGTAAAAACCCCTGCCATGGGAGGATGCATATGAGGATAATAGTAACCATAGCGACCATAATCACGCCAGAATCAGAACGTCTGGCATGGGATTGGGAACGGAAGGGTGAAAATAGAAGTCAGGAGAGCTTCATTGTTCATGAATGGTGTTCTCCGGGCACCAAGAGTCCCGACAATACACATCGAGGTCAACATCCCCCCTGTAACCACACAGCCCAAATCCAATGCCACACAAACTGTATTTACACTGGGGAAAGGAAATTAGGCCAATGATAAAGATAGCACACAAATCTTGAAAAAAACATCTATGCCATGAATGTTTACGTGTAATACATGTTGGCTAGTGCATTTATCAGTGCGGTAAGTTGAATAGATCAAGAGAAGGCATGCAGGCTTTAAAGTTTCGAACAAATATTTACCAGATATTTTATGGATGATTGTAATGTAATGTAAATATAGGAAGTCGGTGTTGATCCCGGGGCAGATATGGATAGTAGGAATTACTTGATGGAAACAGCAAAAATTCTAGGTTTTGAAAAAAATCCGAGACTGCCTCGATGACTGCAGCGCCACCCAACATCTTTCTTTATCATACTTGAGATCATCCAGATGACTGCAGCCCCACCCAACATTTTTCTTTACCGGTATCTGACTTGAGATCATCCACTAGCGCCACCCAACATCTTTCTCAGCTACATGTGTAAGACTCGAGATTGTCCCGACGAACGCAGCACTGCCCAACACTTTCTTACCAACAGCTTGTGAGATCATCCAGGTGACTGCAGCGCCACCCAACGTCTTTCTCAGTTATGATTCGAGATCATTCCGACAACTGCAGCACCTCCCGTCTCTCAGTTAAGACTCGAGATCATTCTGACAACTGCAGCACCACCCAACGTCTCTCAGTTATGACTCGAGATCATTCCGACGACTGCAGTCACCACCCAACGTCTTTCTCAGTTACATTGTATGACTCGAGATCATTCCGACAACTGCAGCACTACATGTACCCAACGTCTTTCTCAGTTAAGACTCGAGATCATTCTGACAACTGCAGCACCACGCTAACGTCTTTCTCAGTTATGACTCGAGATCATTCCGATGACTGCAGCACCACGCTAACGTCTCTCAGTTAAGACTCGAGATCATTCTGACAACTGCAGCACCACGCTAACGTCTTTCTCAGTTATGACTCGAGATCATTCTGACGACTGCAGAACCACCCAACGCCTTTCTCAGTTATGACCCGAGATCATTCCGACGACTGCAGCACCACCCAACGTATTTGTATTTGCGAGCCTTTATTTTAAACTGGTCCTACATGTAATACATTTACCCCTAAGTCAATCACCATCCAACTGCTGAACTACATGTACCAGCTGGTACTGGTAGACTTCAACTACATGTATTTTTATTTTTTTATGGCATGTTTAGCCTTCATTGTGGCACCAGGCACATGACACAAACAACAAATCATCAAATTTCGCCACTGAACAATTTTTTAGAATTGATAAATCCGGAAAAATGAACAAACTTTCCCATTATATTTATCATTGTTCATAATAGATGTTTCTCCACCATTCCAAATTATGAATGACACGTATTCTAAACTGACAATAAGCCTCTTTATTCCAAACGTGTAGGACATCACCCATATAAATGCTTGGACGTGACAGGACAATGGCGGGGCACATTTTAGAATCTCGTGTTGACAATATGAGTCATGATATTTTTGGACTTGATTTGAACTAGCGACTGCACAAACAAGAGTTTACCATGTTCGCTAATACACTGATTTCTCGTCTTGCACGATCGCAGCGCCCCGACATTGTTTCCGCCAGAGGGTACGCAGGGTATGCTGTGAGTACCCTCAAAGGAACAGAAAAGGACCATTTTCTTTAATTTCATGGGGTTTTTTGCTGATTTTGAAGAGCTGCATACCCTCAAAAATATTTCTGGCAGAAACCCTGCCCGAGTAGAATTTTCAACGGCCACTCCCGTTTTCAACCTCACTACCAGGAGTACAGGCAAAAATTCCTGGATCGAGGTTGAATTGTATGCATTGGTTCCCAATGCCGCCACCAGGGGATGGATCCCTGGCGGCAGTATCAGGAACCAACACGTGTTTTTCAACCTCTATCTAGGAAATATTTTCCTTACTCCTGATAGTGAGGTTGAAAACGGAAGTGGCCGTTGAAAATTCTAATAGGGGCACTGCGATCGTGCAGAGAGAGGCTTAGGCCTACATACATGAATTGGGTTATACATACACGTACGGTATTCGAGAATCCAGGTAAAAAAGGCACTGGTAAAAAAGGCACCGGTAAAAAAGGCACGGTAAAAAAGGCACTGGTAAATAAAGCACTGGTAAAAAAGGCACTGGTAAATAAGGCACTGGTAAAAAAGGCACTGGTAAAAAAGGCACTAAAAATTAGGGGGGGTAGGTAAAAAAGGCACTACCACAGAAAATGAATGGCTTGGTCAGGGCAGTTCTGTGGCATAAATATGGTGCTTTACTTTCGTTGATAACTGCATATTTTATTATTTTGAAATGGACTTGCACTCAGTGTTGTCTGTGAGNAGGCCTACCCAAAAAACGAAATTGATTGGTTGGGGCTTATTCCTGCAACAAAGGTTGGGGCCAATGGGGGCATCTGCTACGGGCCTGTTAGGCCACATAAAAAAATCTTTAGTTTAGCATCAGTCAAACTTGTAAAAAGTGAGGAGGGAGGTTGTTTTTTTTTGTTTTTTTTTTAATACTGAAATGGACTGTGATCATCGAAAGAGAGCTTGGAAGCATTGCACCATTTACCATACAATAGACAAATCCTTAGTATTAACTCGAAAAAGGTTTTTATTCAAAAAAATACATATCTGAGTCACCCTGGAAAAGGCATGTGTAGACAAGAAACCACACTTTTTGACAGAGAACATTATAATGTGAGAAAATTGAAGAAAAAAATTTTTTTTGAAAAAAAATATTTTTTTTGAGGCGGCGAGAAAATTCGAGGCGGGCGCTGATGCTAAACTAAAGATTTTTTTATGTGGCCTTATTGCCCGACCGGGCATTACAAAATTCTGTTTTTCATTGTTCTATACTTATAATGCCCCCAGGGAAGGGCATTCCTGTTAGGGGGCAATGATAAATATTACACCGTGGTGTTACATCTGTCAGTATTTCAGTCTGTCGGTGTTTCTCCGCACGTTTCCCCTACTGAATATTCATGGTCCCCTTACCTGTCTATTGTAACAACAATCCGAATAAAATGAACACTGAAAGACGGGGAACATTGACAGATATTACACCGTGGTCGAACTTCAGTGTATGGGCGGTTATAACCGCAAATAAAGACATTACAAAATAAAGACGTTGTTGTAGTCATATTCTGTGATAATATCTAGTCGTAGCTAAAGACGTAAAGTGGCGCTGTATCATTCGTAACACTTCGGGTGTTTTCGTCATTCTTCGTGTGGGAGACTGCAGCGCCAACTTACATCTTTCTTAGCTACGACTAGAGATCACCACAACGACTAGATAATATGACTACAACAACGTCTTTATTTTGTAACGTCTTTATTTACGGTTGTAACCGCCCATGTCAGTGTCGCATTAAAAACTACCAACAAATCTCATCAAGTAGTTACCGCGATGCCTCATCCGACTAGACTGCATAAATAATTGACTCACGCTCTTCAGCCGTCATACCTCCAGGCCCCGACAAGACGGCGCCAAAACAGACACGGACCTGTGACCACCGAGTGGTTTATATCAGTTGACTCACGGGTTCCGATTCTGTGGCGAACGGTTGCACAGTTTGCTACGCTCAAAGCTGAACTGTAGGGCATTAGGCCGCGTGCACACTGCAAGCGAAATGGCGATTAGAAGCGCAAAGCAAATTTCGCCAAGCGATGTGGCGCAAAAACATTTAAAGGAGCACCGTATTGGATCTCAAATGCGTTACTTGACTGCCGACGTAGAGGGAGCCAGCTAGCGGCAGTAAGACGAACTACAAAAATGCATTACAAAATGTACCAAAATGTACCTAGTATATCAGGTGAATTCGCCGATAACGTAGTTAGTCCCTGGGTTGGAGAGTGGCGCGGTGGCGCCGGCTGTCGAGAAAAAGTGGAAATACCATGGTCCTTTAAGCATTGGCGTGTACAAACTAGGAGCGATCAGCGCTTGCGATCGCGCGACAAGATCTAAATTTTATTTGGTCGTGCGAATTACCACAGGATGCACGTCACCGCTTCGCTTCGCCAGTTCGCTTGCAGTGTGCCCGCTGTCACTCTCCGGACAACGCAGCCACGCTCGCCGCAGCGTCAGGACGGCTTTCCATTGGAGCGTTTCCCTCATACTCTCGCGGGTAAAACCGACAGCGTTCGAAACTACGAAGAGTTAAACGCAACGCAACCAATCAATGCTCGATTGAGGACGGCCATTACGAGTAATTTAGTCAATAGACGGTGCTGCGATCGGAGGCGAAAATCCAATGAACGACCAGGATGAAATCGAGGTTGCGCAGTGACAACACGGTCCAACGCATGGCATGCTCCTGTGTATCCGCTGTTTGTGCCATTAAAAAAATGTTTCACTTTTTCCTTGACTACACCTCAATAACGCCCTACACCTCAATAACGTCTCTCATTGGTCAGTTTGGCAAAGAGCACCTCTTGTTGATCATTCAGATAATTTTATGGTTTTCTCACCACTGATGAAAATATGCCCGGAGAATGCTTCGGTCTTCCGTGATATTATGGTGCCGCCATCTCTCTTATAGTAATATTACTAAAAGGGCAGGACGAATCGCATTCGGAACGACCTGAGGCGAACTGCTTAATCTGTCCACTGGGCGGCGCATTTCACCTCGGACACAAGTCCAAGGCAGCCATTATTGTTTATCAACAAACCCACGTGACCGCCGGCGTCACGGCCGTTGTACTATTTTGGCCGAATTTTGGCCTGTTAAGATGTTCAACCTTATTTGCTGGTCGAATTGAGGCATGTTGTATATAAACGTACCAGTATCTCACCCAATCTGCCAATTATTCATCCAATAACGCAACAGGTGGCGCTAGTAACCATGAACTCATGAATTGTGGATCAAATGCTGACTTCGATGAAATTTTACTTTAAAATTGATGCCCACCGATTCTGTGTAGTAATCATATCAATATGTACTAAAAAGCTGCCTCTAGAGGCCTTTAAGGACAGGGGCCTAGCTAGCGGCGGGGGGGGGGGCAGGTGGTAAATCCCCCAAATCCCCCAAAACAATTTTTTCCTCTAAAAGGTCATTTTCCCTCTTCAAGCCGAGTTACTGTGGTGTCAGATAGGGGGAAAATGCACCCCAGGGGATGTAGATTTTCAATTTTTTTCTGGGGAGACCCCTCTGACTTCGCTCTTCAGACTCAATCAATTCTGCCGTAGGCTATAAAAGCTAGCTACGCCCCTGAAAGAACAGTTCAGCTTTAAGCCGCTCCGCTTGTCCTTTTCCTGATCTATCGCCGTGATACAGACGCCAACGGAAACATTACGCAGCTGGATTACTGTCGGTTCGATTAATCACCCTACATTGAAACCTATCATTAAAATCCTGCATGTCACCAAAACAATTAAACAACTGAAAACAATAGCGATTAAAGACGTGTCATGTGATTGATCACACCCGCCTGACTTGGTCACGCGACCAAGATGGCGCCGACATTGTTGTGGTGCGTGAACCTCGTCCCCTGGATCATATCTTCACCGTTCGTTGTCTTTTTTCACCAATATAGAGAACTCGCGATATCCCATGGGGACGAGGTACGAACGCAGCCCGAGGGCACATCAATTGCGCGTGACGCGTGTCTTTTGTTTGTGTATGATTGATGGTCAGTTCTCGTGCAGACGTTAATATCGTTCAACGAGATTTGATGAGGTCGAGGCAATTATATCGTAAACAGTGGAAACAAAGAAATATTATTTGGTAATCGTAAGAACGATCGTGATTCAACCTTTCATTGTTGACATCTGTTCTTTGAGTTCAAGTGACGTCAACACTGTCGAGTTTTTCATTAATTATTGTATTGTGTTGGATTTTTTCCATAGAGAGAAGAAGCACAAATGTCAACACAACGTATAATAATAAATAAGAAGTCAACTTCCAGAATTTAGCAAATTTTCGACCCCAACCGGGGTCTTCTTCAGGCTGGAACTTTACAATCTGAAACTCTAGAAAGGACTAAAGAGAGAAGCTAAGCATTATTGGAGATCAGAGAGAAGCTAAGCATTATTGGCCGTGGTATTAAAGTTTGGAAAATGCCATCTCAAGCTGCTCATGTTTCTCACTTGGATGGATGGGGTCTTTTACTTGCCCTTAAAGCTGAACTGCACGAACAAAAAGCCCCCATGCGACGAGCAAGAGAATTGCAAACGCCCTGCAAACACCTCAAACGAAGGCTCAGAACATGATAGACCCCACGAGGTCAGGTGGGCGCCACTTTATTTGCCTTCGGGCAACAGAGCTGTCAACATCTCCGGATACCTCTTACACCACTCAAGTAGAAAAAAATTGCAGTCATTCAGACGGGATTGGAACCGTCGGCCTTCTGATTTGTAATCCACCACTCTGTCCAATCGGCCAACGAGCCAGCTGACAGGGACATGATTTGTCTTTGTCAAAGACGTAGGTATCACAAGTTCTGTGGCCGAACGGGGAAAACGGTGGAACGAAGATAACAGGGGCGGGTTCGATTCCCAGCTGGGTCAAAAAAAATTCTTTCAAAAAGTGTTCAGCAGGAGCTCACAAGAGGATGTTGACACCTCGACAGATCGAAGACAAATAAGGAAATTACGATCGACTGAACAGAATATGAGAAACTACATGTATAAAAGGCTAGACAATTTCAAAAATTATTTTCAAGTATTTTGACCAAAACGCCTTGTGTCTTCGAGCATGGCTGCCTGTTGAACCGCGAGGAAGACGAAAATAGAGTTATGAGATGCAAACTGAAATTTAAAATCGTTACCGGTACAATAACCTCTTGTACACCTTCACAGACTTACATTTCTTCGCCCCCGGTCGCTTGCAGTGTTCAAAATGCAGAAACGACCCATCCATAGGACATATTTCGTAGTTGTTTAGATCAACATCACTGTTAAAACCAGGAAATACAATGTTGATTTCCTTAAGGACTGTCCTTTCTGTTCCATTTGGAAGTAAACCTTGTTTTGGACTGCAAACCTCCTTAACACCAATTCCTCGGGGCCCGGGAAGAATCAACAATATGATATATTCAATTAAAGCATCGAACATAAGATTCACTACATGTACGTACCCTCTGATTTTACCGGCACTTTTGATCAACTTTTTCGTAACTTTGTAGCCGTTTGTCTTCCTAAATACAACTAGATGCAAGCCTCCGTTGATATATTAGGGTGTAAAAGTCTGTTAATGAGAAAATCATAATTCTAATCGGTGGAAGCTTTATCCCCTTCGTGAGGATTAGCTGAATTCTCCCTGTTTTGTTGACTGCTACAATCTCATAAATACTCCCTAAGTTCCTTCGACGAAATTCACAGGAGACGATAACCTCGTCCCCAGGGAGAAACTCCAAGTAGATCGCACGGGCTCGTAAACATTGTTCTGTGGTCGGAAAAAGAAAATCTCCCACACAAAAGTTTTTTTTGGAACGTCGTACAGGTAACAGTAATGACGCCCTGTGTTATGGCTACAGGTAATGACATATTGTTTGTACATGCGCACATTAATAATATGTGATCCGCCATTTTTTGATCCGAGAAAGAACTTCCCCTCATGGACACGACGGAATGACGTCAGGCCTAGTTCATATATTATTATCCTGTAATACGGGGTGGATTCTGGATTTTTAACTTGTAATAATTTCCCAGCACGTGACTCATAGAACCACATCCCTCCATTCAGCATTAAAACCAAGGGTGGTTTAAAGGGTACCCTCTTATGAAACTTGTAGACAAGGGTCTTCAGCTCCTGTCGATGATGGACGTTTTTTAATAGTTCGAATACGGCTATAGTGATGAATCGGGATTATGGATCTTTTTTCTTGTGCACATACTATTTCTTATAAGATGGTCTTCTGCACATGTGAAAATTGGTGCAGAAGAAAAAAAACTGGTGCAGAAGAAATTGGTGCACAGGAAATAAATCTGTTAATGGGCCTTCAAATGCACTGAATAAGCAGCAGTCATGTTCCTGATCTGGCAAGGGACAATATTTGCACCAGGAAGATTCACAGGGATGGCTTTTTAAGTCAGCACATGTGCACATGTGCACAGGTGCACAAGATCTCAGACGTCCATTTTGTGAATGGAATCCGAGCACTTAAGTTGGACATAAATTGCCTCTGCACCTATTTTTTAATGATCACAAAATATGATTCACTGGGTTGTGATATAGCGAAATAAAACGACTTGCCTCTGCACATATGTTTACATGAAAAAATTGAACCACAAGGTCTTGCTGGAGGGAAAAACTGGTGCACATGACCGATTTATCAACACAGGATAGTCCTCTAAAAGAGTGCAGCACCTGACGGGACAAGCGTCATGACGTCCCGCACCAAACTCCAAGCAGCGCCACCTATCTCCATTCTTCCGATAACGTATCACTGCCAGAACCGACTTCCATGTTGATGATGTCATAGACCCCAAGGCAGTAATCGAACGGTACGTGGGCCTCAGGTCCTGTGACCATGGTGACACGTGTCCTACTTTCCAGGTGGTGGTCAAGATGGCGGCTGTTGCGCCGGGGCACTGTGTTGAGCAGGTCCTTTCTACAAGAATCATGATGTAATGGTATCACTTCCCGCAGGCTAGGGGGAACGCATTTTATGTCGTATTTTCAAATTTCATCAAACGGCGTCCGCCATGATGGTTGCTATGAACAAACCTGCGTGCACAGTCATGGCGTGGTCATCGCAACAGAAGAAATAGTTCCTGACAAATAAGTAGACTACTGTCACATTTAGTGGCTGTTCGTAAAAGGGACGAAAACAAGCAATGTTTGTTAGATAAAGTAACTTTTGGGAGTGAAATTTTCACATTTAAAGCAGCGGCCTGGCCCTCAAAAAAGTGATGAAGAAATCCAAAATGGAAGCCGGTTCTGGCAGGGATAGTATTGACGACCGGAAGTAGTCAAGCTAGACATGCGCAGGAGGTTGGTCCCGCACGTCACTTCATGATGTCTGGGGCGAGACAAAAAAAATCAGATTGTTTCACGACGCCATGATCGCTGAAACAACCGGATTTTTTTTTCGAGTGACGTCATGGCTTCAGAAATGACGTGCGGGACGTGATGACGTTGTCCCGTCAGGTGCTGCACTCTTTTAGAGGAATAGAGTCTGTTGTAAACATTAGGCCTACGGTGTGCCACCTATTGTCAACTTCTGGTACTAACAAATCAGATAAATCGAATTAAATCTCGCCTTTCACAAGTTTTTGTTTGTTTTTGACCGTAAAATCATAAATATATTTCAGTTACAAGAATATTTATCAAGATAGATATAAAAAATAGATAACATTAATCTTTAATTCATAAACTAAACGAGGGAGTCCCTCACGCAGATCAGGAAACAACTCCCTCCTCTTAGCACTGAAATGTGTACATCGAAACAAATAATGGACCTCGTCAAGAAAATCTTCTACATTGCAAAGTCTGCAATTACTCACACAAACTTCTTGTTTATAAACTCTAGCTCTAGTCATAGATATCTTTAGAGAACCGCATCGAAAAGTACATAGGTCACTGTAATGTGACAATTTTTTAAAATATGCCTCCAAACCAAACTCTGTTTTAAATGCTAAAAAGGAAGTCAACTTCCAAAAACTCGCAAATTTTCGACCCCACTAGGGGTCTTCCTCAGGCACCTTCTAGTAAGAATAACCAGAGCAGAAATTTCCACATTATCATAGGACCCTGTCCCATAATTCCCGCTTCCATTGTCTCGACGGTCACGTGTCACAATTGACCAATCAGCGCAGGGTTGGGGCGGGGCTTATGATAATGTTGTGGTTATGTTTATGGCCTGACAGTGTATTAATCATCGATTTTTTGCGATCGCGAAGACGATCGGTAGTCAATAATTTATCGATTTGAATCACTTCATACCGCATCCCACGTAGCTAGTAGTAGGCGCATGCGGCTTTTGGAAGTTACTTTTATTGGCCAATGTTTACAAAAAATGCACGCAATGCATTGGGCAATGTATTGCGTATGTACTATGGGGGCGCTGATGGTTGGGCCCTTTCCGCCTGGCTGGTTTGACACGTGCTAGGTGCGATAAGGCCTATTCATTGGGAATCAGAAAATCAGGTTTCGATCGTGTGTGTGCATTTAGATCTCCCACAATACAAATAAAGAGCAAAACATCACGCTCCAATTCATCAAAATGACCAATATTGGCATTTTTTGACCCCTCTGGTGGAATACCGGCATATGTCACAGCACACACTAGGTCTTTGTCGAGCATCAAATATCTTGTATCCAATCTTACCCAGAGAACATGTTGACTTTCACTATTTATAATGTCACAAAATTTAAACAAGTCTTCTCTAACAAGATGACATTGTAAATGTCATATGGTTCCCGATGTTAAATATGCCTCCAAACCAAACTCTGTTTTAAATGCTAAAAAGGAAGTCAACTTCCAAAAACTCGCAAATTTTCGACCCCACTAGGGGTCTTCAATGGAAATAAAAAGAAAAACTGTGCCTCGCTGCTATATTAGGAAATATTGAATTTATTCACTGTCTATTTACTTTTGACTAAGGGTGTACATGAGAATCTTCAGAGGTACGGTTAGGCAAGTAAACATTATCATTCAGGGGATTATCCACATTTGCAATATCTCCCAGAAAATCAGGTTTCGATCCTGTGTGTGCATTTAGATCTCCCACAATACAAATAAAGAGCAAAACATCACGCTCCAATTCATCAGAATGACCAATATTGGCATTTTTTGACCCCTCTGGTGGAATACCGGCATATGTCACAGCACACACTAGGTCTTTGTCGAGCATCAAATATCTTGTATCAAATCTTACCCACATGTTGACTTTCACTATTTATAATGTCACAAAATTTAAACAAGTCTTCTCTAACAAGATGACATTGTAAATGTCATATGGTTCCCGATGTAAGGTACTTTTACACGACTGGTACACTGATAGAGATCAAGATACAAGATACAGTAAGGTACAGTAAGGGTACAGTAAGGTACAGTAAAATCACCTTTTATTGGTGGTGCTCATAATTTCTCTACACCATGGATTTGATGGTATTTGAGGCCCAGAATGGGGGTATTATGTGGTTACGTTTGATTAAGACCGCCACCACCTCAGAAGGTGGCGGTCTTCATTGGTTTCACTGGATTTCTCTCGATCTCTCCGTCCAATCTGTGGTTTCATCACGATAACTCAAAAAATACGCCACGTATCGCGACGAAAGTTTCAGGAGTTGTGGATATGCATGTTACACGGAAACCTATTGATTTTGGGGGGGTCATCCGCCAACAATGAACTGTTTAATTAGATGAAGTCTGTTGTCCTAACGCATTTACCTTTGCCCATATGACGTCAACAACCCATGACGTCGGGCCTAAGAACGCAGCGTCACCACGACGTCGAGCATGACGCTGCAGCGTCACTCGCGGCAGCGGGGTTTTCGCTGACGTCATCTCATCTCGGATCAACTGCAAATGACGCATGTTCAGTCCCAATATCATCAGTTTCTACATTGCCCTAACATATTACAAAATTCATCAGTGAATTTTCAAGGGCGGTCTTCAAATTGACTCAAAAGTCAATTTCTAGTTAAATTGTGTGATCAGTGAAGCAGGCACAGAATGGCTATGACAGATGTTGATTTCGAGATCAGCATTTGTGTGTGGTACTCTTATTGTGCCTAGCATTCTTTTTTGGACCCTGGGTTCAATTTAGAGTGCCTGATGTCAGTCAAGGTAGGCCGACTTCATGTTGGTATTGACCCTTCCATTTTGGAAGGTACTTTCCAACCGAAAATGCCGCTTCATATACACCACCTTCTCTTGACCTCCCTCGTAATCCTCTGTATCGGAGGAATGGACCCCGAAAACGATGAGAATGAGCCACATGGACATTTACCAAGACGGCATAACAGCTACTCTGTTGCAGCCAGGCTAAGGCATGTCCTAGATTGTGAACATGCTATCAATCATGGTCATGTACGTGGTGTTGCCGAGTATGCCAGACATTACCGGCTTGCGGAGAAAACTCTTAAAGATAATATATCACGGGTATTTTCGCGGGCCACGAAAATCATTGTTTATTTACATTTTGCTTGTTTATGTCAAGTCTTTCTTTGTCTTGTGAATAATTTGTTGGTGGCATGCCCCTCTAGAAATTCTTTTGATATCGAAACTATTCAATTTGGTGGGTTGGCGTGTCCCAGAAGTCAAAAATAACATAATGTAAACATCCATGTTTACAAACATTGAAGGTAAACAATGAAGTCGTGATATATTATCTTTAAGGCTGATTCATACTCCGTCCGGATTTTGCGCCGACTATGATCAATTTCACTGCGTGTGCACATTCACGTCGTGGAAACCTGCGATCAGTTTCATGCGCTTGACGGTCCGCAAGCGAGTATGAATCAGCCCTTAGACGATGGATTACTAACAGAGACACGTTGATGGAACAGGCGGAAACTCATAGTGAATCGAGGCGGATTCGTGAGAGAGGTCGGGGTTTGTGGCCTGAAGTTGAACAACGAGTTTAGACTGGTACCCTGTCTTTATAGATGGCTGAAAATATAAAGACAGGGACGGGGCGCCATTTTGAACCATATTGATGACGTAGTACATTTATTTTTAGCACTCCTCGGGTATTTCCCAGCACTGTTTCAATTAACCCTGCTTTGTTCCGCAGATTTTCTTGGAGTTTATCTCATGATCTAGGCCTAATCGCACTCCAGCAGGAGGACTACCCGCCAGAGTGGGGGAGGTAGGCTATGTGATGGATGCAAGCAAGGCCTACCACAACGGCACACTTCACTTGTGCACGATGCTGCTGTGTGCACTGCATGCAGAGTTTAGGCCTGTCTGCCCTCACAAAAAACGAGACGAAAAAAACAAAGGACTCCCAGTATGCCTACATACAACATACCATGAAAAAACTCACGCCTCCTCCCTCGTAAACTTACCAGTTTCCAACCCCAGTGAGAGTCGAACATAATTAATCCAGCTGCTGTCACGTCAGTGGTCAGTTATGTAGTTCAACCGTCAAAATGCACGTGTTCCAGGCTATATTTAGAACATTTCCACTCTCCACGCATAAAAATCGTCTCCACGCATAAGAACCTGCGCAGAAATCTGCGCAGATGTGGAAAAACGAATTAGGCGGAATTCCGACTAATTGAACAAAAGATGGTGGTCCGTGCTTGTCGTTATAGTGTAGTAGCGTAGCGTCACGTAGCGGAACGACAAGGAACTAGTCTACAACGAGTTCATGATGATTTCGTGGATTACCGCCGTCGTGCCCTTCCGGTATCTTGTACCGATTTAATGCAGAATGCCGAACAGCAATTTCAGCTTTGGTGGAATGAACTTGCCCCACAGCTGCAAGATGAACTTAGCTTTACAAGACCTGAGTTGTCTCACTTTAGAGCATCTGTATCTTTATCCTTTTATCGTCTGCACGGCGCGCATTCATTATGGGCCGTATTTACGAAGCGCGATTAGGCCAACACGCGTGTAAATTTTTAGTTATTCCTGTTAAGGGCATAGAAAACCATTGTGTTACTACCTTGTACGCTCCTTGATCGGCAGTATTTACCCACAGGATAACCACACGCGGTTGACATTCCTGCGTTTACGTGAATGAGGCTCGAAGAAAAGAGTTGAATAACTCTAAACAAGGCCTGTAGGTTGTTTAAATTTTTCTTTTGTCCTCCTACAGCTAGACAAACGAAAGTTAACCACGGGTGATTATCCTACGTGTAAACGCTGCCGATCAAGCAGCGTACAAGGTAGCAAGACAATGGTTTGCCCTTAACCTGAATAACTATAGCCGTGTTTACACCTGAGGAAATTGCCGGACCTGACCCGGCTCTGACCCGCCTTTTTTGCGTTTACACCTATGAAAATCGGATCCGGATTAAAAATTGCCGGACTAATTTAGCCCGCTTTCGCTCGGCGGGTCTGATCCGGATTATACTTTAGCCCGGCAATTTCAAAGGTGTGGACAGAAAAATGCCGGGCTAAAACGTTTACTG
>NMRB01001034.1:65113-75240 GCA_002633025.1 Notospermus geniculatus | reverse complement strand
CAATCATTTCCATGCGTCGAAGTATGTCCAGTTTGGAGAAATATCAAGAAATGAACCCAGCTTGTGTACGCTGGGGAAGACCTCCGAATTTTCATGGTGTACGCTGGGGCAGACGGTATAGTAATGAATACTTTCTACCAAACCGAATTGAAATGCTGCGTTGAAAAAGCAATATTTTCTCCAATTTTCACCATTTCTGTCTGTGCGACCGTTGAATATGATCACGGCAATGCCAATGCTTCGAATATGCCTTGAGCGGCCATGCAATTCACCGTTTGAGTGAATTTATGGCCTCTGCTTGCATGCACAGCTTCCGTTTTTGCTACTGCACCTCTGTTTTATGAAGCGCGTGCTCCAGCATCGTGTTCCTCGTGTACCAGTGTTGGAAGTGAAGACTGGCTAGGGAGAAATACACAGAAAAAAATCGACCTCATCTCGAGATAAAATGAATCTCCAACATACTATTTTGTCCCTAAAATGAGTTTCATTTGCTACTCAAACCGAGAATGAGTACCATTGTAAGGCTGGAGCCCTCTCGCATCGACTGGAGACAATGAGGAACCCGCAGAACTACGCCACGACGTGGCGCTGTCAGTGTAAGACCCGGAAGTCCTATTTTCTAACAGTATTTCCATTTACTTCTTGCCCCAAAATAAACCACTCTCTTTGGTTCAGTTTTGATTAAATTACACTGTTCTGTTTCATGTTCAAAGTTCTCCATATATCACTGCTTTGTTTCGTCAGAAATGCCACAGGATGCCAATAGTGACAACGTCTTTTGGGGAAATTTCCACGGAAAATTGTGTAGAAAAATGTACACAAGCTTTGACGACGTGACGTCAACAGCGAAAAAAGTGACGTCAGTACGTCATTCGGGTCTTATACTGACTGCGCCATCTGCAGTCGTGCGGGTTCCCCATTGGTGTCTGATTTTGGAGACAACTCAAGTATTGGAAAATAAATCGATGGGAAACCAAAAATCTGCCCCTATGAGGAGCTCGGTGGTGTGGTGGTTCTGGTATTGGACTTGCAGTCAGAGGGTCCTGGGTTCGAAACCCACTGGGCGTGATCGTCTGCACGGCGCGCATTCATTATGGGCCGTATTTACGAAGCGCGATTAGGCCAACACGCGTGTAAATTTTTAGTTATTCCTGTTAAGGGCATAGAAAACCATTGTGTTACTACCTTGTACGCTCCTTGATCGGCAGTATTTACCCACAGGATAACCACACGCGGTTGACATTCCTGCGTTTACGTGAATGAGGCTCGAAGAAAAGAGTTGAATAACTCTAAACAAGGCCTGTAGGTTGTTTAAATTTTTCTTTTGTCCTCCTACAGCTAGACAAACGAAAGTTAACCACGGGTGATTATCCTACGTGTAAACGCTGCCGATCAAGCAGCGTACAAGGTAGCAAGACAATGGTTTGCCCTTAACCTGAATAACTATGAAGTTACACGCGTGTTGGCCTAATCGCGCTTCCTAAATACGGCCCTATGTGTTTTTCAGTCCAATACTTTTGTCCAGTCCGAGTATGTTACGGCATGATAACCAAGACGTGAGCCCCAGATTTCTTCAATCAGTGGAACCTCCCTTAACGGACACCTCTGCCAGGAGGACACCTCTCTAATCAGGACACCATTGTTCACTCCCAAACTGGTCATTTCTATTCATTTCAACCTCTATAATCAGGACACCTCTCAATTAAGGACAGCATTTGTCAGTCCCGAAGGTTAAATGCCCGGGGGTGCATTCTATAACGGCCTTCGGCCGTTATAGAATGCCCGTAGGGCATTCTGTAACGGGGTGCATTTAATAATATTACAGGTGTAAGCTTTTTTAGTTTTTCCTATCTGTCAGTGTCCCCTTCCTGTTGTCTGATGGCAAAAGCTGCGACACACAGAGAAAAGGGTCGGTCTATCCGCCTGTGTTTCCAAAACAATAAAGGGACAAACTGACAGAAACACTGGCAGATGTCACACCGGTAGTTGATAAAGTCGGCCTATTCATCGTTTCCACGAGTGACTTCAACTGTGTCCCCGCCATTGCTGACGTCGTCCTACGACACAAAGCCGGGAGGCAAAACGCGCAACCCAACAGAACAGTCTTATGTCGTGGAAACAATGAATACATGTACTTCTTTTATTTTTTCCAACAGAAGAAAAACCTTTTTTCAAAGCGTGGTCCTTTAAACGAACAAACCACTCGACAAGTGTAGTCAAAGATGTCGATAACAAGTAGGCCTATAAAGTCAAAGATGTCGGTAACAAGTAGGCCTATACGTGACCATCGTTGTCAATGACGTCAACAGATGAAGATTTCAAAGAAATATTTATGCTGATATAGATGTAACAGGACTATAGGTCTTACAGGACACAAGGCTAAGGACTTAAGAACAAGTGTAGGTGCTAAGGTACAGAACAAGGTCGGCCTAGGTATCAAGTGTAGTTGTTAAATCCCAAGCGGCAGAGGTAGAAATTACGAACAGCCACAAGGCACTTCCAAACTACCTCTGAAAACGATACACCCTCTCGGACGGTCACAGTTGGCTTCACTTGCCACCACGCTCTTGAACAGTAAAGATCTCAGCACAGCTGCCAAATGAGAAAAAACGAAAAATAATCTGTGATGGCACCGAGATTCGAACCCACATCCCTCTGATCGATTCGCCAACCTCTTTCTGTACCAGTGTGGCTATTCAAATCTTGGGATACGCTGGGGAAGAAGTTCCGGTACGTCATACTCGAGCAGACGATGCATCAGAAAATCGTCGCTTACTCCTTCAGTTTAAAATTTTATGAACTTTTGATAACCTCACATAACAATGTCGAGTTGTGCCCCTTCCATTAAGATTGCCTTATCGCGAGATTATTGCATATTCGGGTCAATTTCACACGAAATACGCGCATAACCCCATGTTCACATGCACTTTGCCGTTTTGCAACGGTTCGCTGTAGATCAGAGACGGATTCCTTCAGCATGGCATCAACACGGTAAATTCAGAGTATTTTTCAATCATTTCCATGCGTCGAAGTATGTCCAGTTTGGAGAAATATCAAGAAATGAACCCAGCTTGTGTACGCTGGGGAAGACCTCCGAATTTTCATGGTGTACGCTGGGGCAGACGGTATAGTAATGAATACTTTCTACCAAACCGAATTGAAATGCTGCGTTGAAAAAGCAATATTTTCTCCAATTTTCACCATTTCTGTCTGTGCGACCGTTGAATATGATCACGGTAATGCCAATGCTTCGAATATGCCTTGAGCGACCATGCAATTCACCGTTTGAGTGAATTTATTGCCTCTGTTTGCATGCACAGCTTCCGTTTTTGCTACTGCACCTCTGTTTTATGAAGCGCGTGCTCCAGCATCGTGTTCCTCGTGTACCAGTGTTGGAAGTGAAGACTGGCTAGGGAGAAATACACAGAAAAAAATCGATCTCATCTCGAGATAAAATGAATCTCCAACATACTATTTTGTCCCTAAAATGAGTTTCATTTGCTACTCAAACCGAGAATGAGTACCATTGTAAGGCTGGAGCCCTCTCGCATCGACTGGAGACAATTGCAACTGGAGTCTCATTCTGAAGTCTGAGTTTTCCCAATTCTCCAGTCGATGGGACAGGGCATCAGCTGGAGAAAATTGGTGTCTGATTTTGGAGACAACTCAAGTATTGGAAAATAAATCGATGGGAAACCAAATCTGCCCCTATGAGGAGCTCGGTGGTGTGGTGGTTCTGGTATTGGACTTGCAGTCAGAGGGTCCTGGGTTCGAAACCCACTGGGCGTGAAACGTTTTTTTAAAATATGGAGACATATAATTTGTTTATTTGATTCGAGACAACAGACAATCCAGTGGAAACAGCTGAGAATCCTTTTAACCAGTTGGAGACAATGTCATCTCAAGTGGAGACCCAGTTTTGACTATTCGAGTAGCAAAAGATTTTCCAACTCTTGTCCCTAAAATGAGTTTCATTTTATCTCGAGATGAGATCGATTTTTTTACTGTGTAGAATATCTATGTTTCTTCAAAAATATTGGCATGATGTACGTATAGCTCTATGTAAAATTGTTGCACTGAAATATTTCGGCGATTTCCGTCTTCAGAAAAAGGATTCGTCTCTAGCCCACCATAACATGCGACCACTACCGTTTCCCGGCTAAAGCCATGAAGTCAGGAGCCTGTATTTCAATATCCACCGCATAGGCAAGATCCGCCGTTGCATGGACAGAGAGACGTGTGCGGTGGCCATAAATGCATTGGTAACATCAAGACTCGATTACCACAATGCCCTCCTGACTGGTCTCTCTGAGCGCCCAGAATCACGGTGTACAATCAACCTTGCCGTACAGCTGCGGGAGAAAGTTCCGGTCACATACGCTTGGCAAAGCTAAGATTCCAAATCACTATAAATACCACTGGTAAGGGCAAAATGATAACCCAAGGCGAATGAATACACTAAAAATACCTAGCTGCTGCAATATCCCCCAGAAATTCGCAGGAGAACGCATGGAAAATCGGCAATTTTAAAATGAACTGTACGGCTGCGGGAGAAGTCTAATTCTCCCGCAGCCGTACAGTTCATTTTAAAATTGTCGATTTTCCATGCGTTCTCCTGCGAATTTCTGTGACATATTACAGCAGCATGCCTTTTATAGTGTATTCGTTCACCTAGGATTGTCATTTTGCCCTTAGCAGTGGTAGTTATAGTAATTTGCAATCTCAGCTTTGGCCAGCGTATATGTGACCGGAACTTTCTCCCGTAGCTGTACGGCAAGGTTGAGTGTACACCGTGAGAATGCTGCTGCTAGGTTGCTGACCGGCTCGCGTAAACGCGAGCACATCACCCCTGTACTATATGAACTGCACTGGCTGCCGGTGAGACAGCGCATAGAGTACAAGGTTCTCCTCATAACCCATAAAGTGCTTCATGTGGAAGGGAGCCCTAGTTACTTGCGGGAGCTCCTCAGTCTGCATCAGCCGGGCCGGAGGCTTCGGTCGTCGGATGACCCATGGCTACTCGCCATTCCTCGTACAAAGGGGTCATTTGGCGACCGATCCTTCGGTGTCTTGGCCTGCAGGCTGTGGAATTCCTTGCCACTCATACTGCGTTGTCTCACTGGTGGCCAGACAGCCCAATTTAAGAAAGGTGTGAAGACGCTGCTGTTTAGGCAGCATTTTATTGATTAAATTCATACCTTCTTCCTGTTTTACGTAATGTCTTATCTAATTCAGTTTTAATCAGTTGTTTTAATCTATCTATATCTTAATGTTTCTAGTCCAATGCCCTATTTTATGTACAGTGCTTAGAAAATGTATCACATTTTAAGCACTTTAAAGCGAATGGCTCGCGGGGTTTGTTTACATTTTTGGTGGTACCTTCCATAGAGAGTGAATCTAGCCTCCAGGCAAAGCCGTGCCCAAGCCATATGCAACACCTGCAAATATGCGAATGTAAAACACTGGGGACGAGGTTCCAGTAAAAATTTGTTAAAATGGGTTAATGACGTTTTCAAATTCAGTCGGTCAAGATGTACATTTTGTACTATTCCCATTGATTTTGAAGCGGCAGATTTTGCAGAATGCGCCTCTGAAGTTTGGCTGTCTAATGCATTTCCCATTAAACTAAAATCCTTCTTTTGCCTTTTTCTCAAAATGCTGCTTGATATCGATGACCAACTGTCATGGTGCCACAACAAACCCCGCGAGCCATTCGCTTTAATATAATAAATATTATTATATATTATTATTATATAAGAAGACGATAATTCTGTCGCAACACCAAGGCCAACCTGCGTTCTTTGTTTCATCTGTGGGCACATTCAGATCTGATCATAGGCCTATGCTTCAGAGACCCCAAACCCACCCCCACCCCGAGACTTCACAGTCTAGACCGGATTGTGTTGACCGCCACGACTAAAAACGGGCAGAAGATGTGATTTTGACAATGGTGAAGTCTTCCCCTGGAGGTCCCTTATGCCCTCAATATCAATTTCAATTGATATCATGTACAGGCATTGACTGATGTTTATCTACACTTTGTATCTTGAATATTTCAAAGACCACTGAACCAATTTTGACGCGGTTTGTTGCATATGAAAGGAAAACTGGTTGGTCACATTTCTGCATCAAAATTTTGGAAATTTCGAAATATCAAAATTATGTAATTGCTTGTCAGAAAAAATCTCGAAGATCAACACCTTTTATTTTGTGATTATAATTTTATTTTTATAGTGTTTCTGACAGAATGGAAGTTTCTAAGGATTTTGGTGCTGGTTTCATCAAAATCTGTCGAGTGGTTGCTGAGATATTTGAGATTATCAATATTTTGAGATTTTGAGATTTTCACGATTTTTCACAAAATTTTGGTGTCAGTAGATACAGCTGACCTCAGATCATAAAATTATGGAAATTTTGGATGATTCGCATGAACTGGTTAGAATTTACGCACATTTTTCAAAATATCAACATTTTGATATTACGATATTTCTGCACAGTTAACCCCAAAAAGTTTCAAAATAACGTAAACCTGTTATCTGATGTTAGCTTCATCCAATGGTATGAAAATTTCTTGAAAAACGCGAAAAGTTCAAAATATCAAAATTTTGATAATCTCAAATATCTCAGTAACCACTCGATAGATTTTGATGAAACTAGCACCAAAATCCTTAGAAACTTCCCTTCTATCAGAACTACTATAAAAATGAAAATATAATCACAAAATAAAAGGTGTTGATTTTCGAGATTTTTTCTGACAAGCAATTACATAATTTTGATATTTCGAAATTTCCAAAATTTTGATGCAGAAATGTGACCAACAAGTTTTCCTTTCATATGCAACAAACCGCATCAAAATTGGTTCGGTGGTCTTTGAAATATTCAAGATACAAAGTGTAGATAAACATCAGTCAATGCCTGTACATGTTCGTAGGCTACATCGTAACTTGTCTGACATCTAGGGTGTACCAAAGATTGCTTTAAAATGGGTTTAAACACATTTTCTGATAAAAGTTCATATATTGCATCTTCCCCAGCGTACACCAGTTTGGATAACCTATCTGCCTCAGCGTATCCCGCAGTGTCTGCCCCAGCGTATCCTAAATTCGACATATTTCAATTTTTCTCGGTACAAAATGCATCGCTTTTTCATAAATATAGCTGAATGAGTTATGTCTTTTAATATTTTCATCTATTTGCGAGGGTTCGTGGGTTCGATTCTGGTAGGAAGCATGTCTTTCACCTTGGAAACCCGATTTCTATTTCATATTCATCTATTTGACGGTACAACCGCGCATGAAATGCATAGAAAGGGAACTGCGGCCGAAAAACCCACCTCGGCAGCTGAATTCCTCCCACCATGCATGAATGGCGACTCTCTTCAAACCAATTTATGTGAATTATATACCGTATTTGAACGATTAACATCATGCTTTCTTAATATGAGGTCAGTGTCCTTGCAAACAGGGCCTACGTAACAAAATGCAACTTGTCGTCTGCTCGAGTATGACGTACCGGAACTTCTTCCTCAGCGTATCCTAAGATTTGAATAGCCACACTGGATAGGAAGGTGTGACAGACCGGACACACACACACGCACCTACGCCCACATACACAGACACACAGACACCATGACCAAAAACAATGGGCCGATTTCACAAAGGGTGTTTAAGGGCTAGGCCCACTCACCAAATTTTCCAAGCCCACTTTTCTGAAATGTCAAATATCTTTAAAACACTACAGTCTTTTTACTTTGCATTTGTAGTTCAAAATGGCCAGGGCATTTCAAAGATATTTGACATTTTTAGAAAACAGGACTCTGAAAATTTGGTGAGTGGACCTAGCCCTTAAGATTTATACGCGTGTAACTTCGTCAAATGCATGGCGGAAGTGCGTGCATTTAGTGAAGTTACACGCGTCTAAGTCTTAAACACCCTTTGTGAAATCGGCCCAATATGTTTCCCGATCTTAGGATCGGGAAGCATAAAAATAGGACCTGCTCTATTCCATCAATCTTTGATTGACGAAAAATATTTCATCCAATTTCCCAGCATACACGATCAATCTTTTTGGTCAAATTTTTTTCATCCAACTTTGAGGGATTGTGTACAGCGGGCATTAATCTGTAGACTTCCAAGGAAATCACGACATAACCGTCGAATGTGTCGGCCTACAGGCCAAAACACCTGGGCCCGTATGCATAAAGGAGGTGGTAACTATACCCTGGTTTAGCCTATTCTGAGAATTGTTATTCTTCTCTCCCTGGTTTAGAAATGTGCGTATCCGATCCGACACGGCACGTCAATCCGCCCCGAATCAACCGGGTGGGCGATTTTTACGGAGTGCGGACACACAACGCTGACCTTTCACGGACATTATCCCTATAAAATTCTTTGAATTCGACAGCTCTTTTTGTTCCGAGTCGCACACGAATCGCTTCCTTCTTGATAGGCGACAATGGCTAAAATGGCCATGTGATGTAGACTTGTCGCACTAGTCTGTCACGGCTCTCCGTTTTTTGCTGTGTCGGACACGTGCTGGACGGATACGTATCGCACACGGAACGGACCAGTCTGTCACCGCCTTTAATCTGTCCTGTCCAAGGAAAAAATGAACCATGAACTTTGTGGTTGAACGGCCAAGTAACAGTGAAGTTCATTGATAGTAAAACTGAACGTCACTGTTATTTGTCCGCAGTTCATGGTTCATTTTTTCCTTGGATAGCCCTTGGTATTTTTCTCCAGCTCAAAAATCATATTCTGCTCTGTCCGTTTGGAACTTCATAATGGAGCTGTCTGTGGTTTGTGGTCATGAGCAGTCACGAGTTCAAGCAAGAATGAATATGCCAATTTATGGCAAGTCGTGGTCTTCACGACCGCTCCCTCCCCTCCTGCCCGCGAAATTTTTTTTCCCACTCTGGTTCCGGGCTCAGATATCGCTTATTAGCATATGACCAATCAGCGCACTCATGTCTCATTAAGCCTAGGTCACATATCCACTCCGGGGCCCGTACGGCGAGTAAAAACAGACATTTTGGCCAATTTCTACGGTGCCCAGTTTGATCTAGTTTAATTTCCGCTTATCCATTGAGGCGATTTCGGCATAATTCAGCTCCGATCTGAGTTTCAGTCTCAAAAATCCGCAGCAAGCCGCTGGGTGGGGAAAATCGTACGGCGCCCGGTGGCATTTGTGACCCAGGCTTTATCTATGCCCCACACAATACCGCCATGGCCGAGTCCCATGTCGGCATTGTTCTCCGAGATGAAGTTCATCCATAGTTCAATAATGCTGTTAGGTCAATCAGGTCAGTATAATTGTATTGGTAACGTGGATCATCGACAGCATTGTATTCAGTATAATCTGGTTGAAAACGCACTGTGTGTTGCTTTGATATTGGAATTTCCGATGCCTCTTCTCGTAGTTTGTTTTATTCGTACAGAGATAAGTAGAGTGTCATCAGCTGGTGTCATTCAAGGCTACTGCCATATCGCACTGCATCCAAAAGTAGTGGTTTAAGGCGTGCTGCCCCTTAGTGCTGGCGATTGATGCCTTATGCGAGGGTCCGTGGGTTCGATTCTGGTAGGAAGCAATGTCTTTCACCTTAGAAACTCGATTTCTATTTCATATTCAAAAGTAGGCCATAATATCTATCTATTGTTACTCATCGTACCTAGAAAAAAATAACCGATAGTTTGGTACACTGTATCGTTGCTTTTATACTAGGGGGTGGCACAATTAATCTTTGTTGAAAATAACAATGCTTTTTTCATCACTTTCCATGACCATTTATAAAACTAGATCCATATTATATAAATTTATGAAAAGAAAACGTGCATGTGCACGTTGTTCCCCATTACATGTACGTTAGTTAGGCATGTGTTTTGAGACATAGTATGAACGAAGGCGAAAACGCGCCAAAAGGCTTTCACAAGCTTCAACAATTCCACTTGTTCATAAATTATGCAGCTACAACACGAGAAATGATTGGCCATATGCAAATAAGTAATATCTGAGCCCGGAACCAGAGTGGGAAAAAAAATTCGCCTCCCGCCCCGCTTACGATTAGGAGACCTACCGAGCGGCGTAGATCTCTCGGGCGGGTTCAAAGTGTAACCATCCTGTTTAACCAC